>CANXYI010076646.1:0-10588 GCA_948208565.1 Hura crepitans
GGGCCAAGTAGGTGCAAGTATTGAGGTCTAAAATATGGGCCACTGCATAGGATAATTCTAGTGATTTGGTGTCTTAAACTGTCATCTGTCTATTATGGGCCTAAACTATATTAAGCCTAACCATAATGATAATATATGAAATTTGAATTGGTAATTGAAATACTACATAAATTAAAATAATTGAATAGGATAGATTGTCTATAATTGGTTACTTGCATGAATATGATTGAAATGCCTATGCATATGTGTACATGACTCATATGTGTGTCTGTATGTATGACATACTTTATTGTATCTATTCTACCACTGAGTGCATACTCAGCGTGTCAATGTTTCGATGTGCAGGCTAAAGACGGGTAGCAGTCTAACTTCAGTGGTACCATTATAGCTGACCCAGAGTTCTCCTTGGTATATCTTGATGCTTTTGTAGTTTATTAGTCAGTCACTCATGTATAGTAGGTGTAAAGTTTGTAATGTATGTATATTGTGAAACATAGATATTTGAACTAAATGGCTATAAAATCTTGGCTTTTATGGATATATATATATGCTTTTGTTTGGATGTATGTGGGTTTGAGACCTTATGGTTGCTGTGTGTTGATGTTGATGATGTCTTGGGGGATCAGAAGGGTCTAGGAGTTAAGTTGTGGTTTGAGAATGGTTTTGAAATGTTTTTCTTGTAGGAAAATTTTTGGTTTTTCACTCGGGTAGCCATTGTGCTGCCCAATTTTCTATAAAATAGATAATAGACATAAACTAGAGTTTTATCATACTAAAATAGGCAGTAATAAAAGGTTACACAGTAATAAATACTAAATGGTCAAGATAGGTCAAAGTTGGTCAAAGTGATATAAGTGTTAAATGAATGGTCCTTAGGGAAATCCAAGATGGGTAACTTTCGAGAAGTGGCACCTTTTATCTATTTCCTTCGGGAATAAGTAAGAGGTGTTACAATCTAAGTGGGCTAACATTATATGGTTTATCAAGGCCCTCTATTTAAGTAGCAAGTGGTCTCATTCATGGCCTTTTTAACTCTTAAAAAGTTCATAAACATTAGACCAAGAAGGCACCACTATTTAGGCTTAACTTGACCTACTTTCTAAAAACCTAAGTTCTGGATGTCTACATACAATTGGACCCTGAACCTAATTGCTTCTTATTTCTTATTTCTTCATCTTTTTATGATATCTCGTATCATTAAACCATTTAAACACTTTGAATCTCCTCTTACTTCTTTATCTGTATGACCTTATTGGTTTACATAACATGTTGGAAGTACATAGTGAATTAGAGACCTAGTCTAATTAGGACATTTATGGTCTAATCTAATTGGGCCTTTAATTGACACCCAATCAATAATTCACTTATGTACATGTTTTAAGCTATGTCTAACCACACATTAAGACTACCTAAGTGTTAAAAATATCAAGTGCTTCGACTTAACACATCTATATCTAATTACTATGCAATTCATCTTTTCACCACACTTTATCTTATTTAGATTTGATCTTAGACATATGCCAACTTGATGCTGAATTAAGTATATCTTATTAAACCCTAAACAAGTTAGTTCTAAAATTTGTTTCTTAAATCCCAAAATGTCATAATGAATTTCATTCAAAATTGTATTTCACTTTAGGCAAAGATTCCTAGGATAAATGTTTAATAGAACAATGAGACAAACTCCCCATAATAATCTGGGGTGATGAATGCTCTATTGATCACTCAACCATCTTCAAGTATCTTGACCTATACCCAATCATGTAGCTATGTATAGATCATGGCAACATAAGAGCACCAAAGTAAAATTGTAATTCTTAATATTTAAGATAACTTTTATGGTCTCAAGTTAGAAGATAGATGCACATTTGATATGGTGATATTATTTAACTAACATAGATTATGTATCCATGTGAACATCCCATGTTGGGCTTCTAATGGACTTATTTCTCAAATAAGCATCCACATCTTTCTCTAAGCATCACCATGCTTACAGCTTATGAGATATACTCTTTTACTAGGTTAAAGAGCTTAACATGTGCTAGTCTATCTATATAAATAATGTCCCACTTGTTAATACTATAAGAAGGGATAGTTTTGGTATTTGAAATTTACATGGAATAAAAATATCATATTATGAACATTTCATAATTTCTTCTACATTGTGAAACAATAATACGAAATTTTTTTACATAGTTTAAGATCATATCAAACAAATGAATTAATGTAAGCACTAATGTAGCAAAGAATGCCTTTTATTATAAACAAATGTTTATTATATACACAAAATATCTTCATTACACATGTACTCTAGGGCATGCAACTAAATATCTCCCACTTGTACTAGAGGTAATAAATAATGTGCCTAACACCGATATTATTTACATTGAGATCAAATCTATTTTATGATAGTGCCTTAGTGAGAAGATTATTGCTATTTTGATCGGTATGACCCTAACAATTTTAATATCTTACCTACCAACTATTTTCTAGAAGGGGGTAGCACTTCAGTACATGCTTGGATCATTAATGAGTCCATGGTTCCTTCATATGTACAATGGCTCCATTGTTGTCACAATGCAGAGGTGTTAGGTCAATAATAGTTGTTACCACACCTAGTTTAGTGGTTAACTTTTTGATCTATACTACTTTCATTATTGTGTTGAAAGCTTTAGTGCACTCTACTTCGGTAATTGAGTTCATACTTATTTCCTTTTTGTATATCTTCAAACTAACTACACCTTCTGCAAATAAGAACATAAAATCTAATAGAATTTGCAATTATCTTTGTTTAACTTAAAGTTGGCATCCGTATACCTACTTACTTGCAAGTCCCTTTCTATATATACAAAGAATACATCTTTAGTCCTTCTCAGGTACTTGAAGATGTTCTTGATAGCCACCCAATATTCCTATCCATAATTGGATTAGAATCTACTCATGACACTCAAAACAAATGCTACATTAGTTCTAGTACATAACATAGCAAACATGATAGATCGTATAGCAAATGCATATGGGATCTTATTCATACATTCCCTCTCCTTTTGTGTCCTAAGACACAAAGTCTTAGAAAGATCTTTCCCATGGGTCATAGGATTGAATCTTTTCTTTGAGAGATTTATGTTAAACCCTTTAGCATCTTGTCTATGTATGTAGACTGTGAAAGACCTATCAACTTCTTAGATCTATGTCTATAGACCTTAATCCCTAAGATATATGTTGCTTTGTAAAGGTCTTTCATGGAAAATCTCATAGACAGCTAAATTTTTATTGATTGAATGGTAGAGATGTCATTTTCTATGAGTAATATGTCATCCATATATTACATTAGAAAAATAACTGCACTTTTTTACTAACCATCTTGTAAAGACATGAATAATTTGGATTTTATGAGAAACTAAACTCTTTGATTATCCTATTAAATTAGATATTATAGCTCCTAAATGCTTGCTTCAGTAAATAAATGGACTTTTGAAACTTTCATACTTCTCCCTATTAATAGATACATATCCCTCACATTGTGTCATGTACACCTTCTTTGATAGATTATAATTAAGAAAAGTAGTCTTCACATCCATTTTGCTTAAGTTCAAAATCATGAAAAGTAGTAATAGCAAGAAGAATCCTAATGCATTTAAGCTTATGGTTTTAACAAAGTCAATTCCTTGCCTTCAATGATAACCCTTTGCAATTACCCTTGCTTTATAGGTGACAATCTTACCTTCCATATTAGTTTTCTTTTTAAAGATCCATTTACACCTAATGGTTTTTATCCCTTCAAGTTTATCAACCAAAGTCTATACTTAGTTGTCACACCTAAAATCTATTTTAGATTGGATGGCCTTCAACCATAATTCTTATTCAACACTCTTTAAAACTTCCTTGTAACTTAAAGGTTCATCCCCTTCTACTATGGTCACATTACCATTCTCATCTATAAGAAATCCATATCTCTTAGTAGCAATACATACTATAGTTGAACATTTAGGAACTTGTGTTTCCATAAAATCTACTATTATATTATGATCAAGTGCAATAAGATCGAGATTAATCAGTTGATCTATAACTATTTGTGGATCTCAAACTTAATCAAGTTTGTTTATACTCCTACTATCTTCCTTTAAGAGAAATTCTTTCTCTTGGAAGATAGCATGCTTTGAAATAAACACCTTTATTTCCAAAGTATTATAGAAATAATATCCATGGGATTCCTTTAAATATCCCATAAATAGGTACTTTTCATATTTAGCATAAAGCTTATCTGACTTAATTCTTTTCATGCAAGCTGGACAACCACATACCATTAAATGTGAAAAAAAATGGTTTCTTATTACACCATATCTCATATGGGGTAACATTAACCAATTTTGATGGAATTCAATTTAATAGATAAAAAATAGTTTCTAATGCATGACCCCAAAATGATTTTCATAGGCTTGCAAAGCTCATTATAGATCGAACCATGCCTAGTAGGGTTCGATTTCTCTATTCAAATACACCATTATGCTATGGTTTATATGGATGAGTCCATCGAGATAATATGCCATTATCACTCAGATAACTTTGAAATTCACGAATTAAGTATTCTACACCTTAATCTAATCAAATGATTTTAATACTTCTTTTAAGCTATTTCTCAACTTCATTTCTCAATTTTTTAAACATTTCAAAGGCTTTAAATTGTACTTCATCAAGTACACATACCCATATTGTGAATACTCATCGATAAAGGTTACGAAGTAAAGAAGCCCACTAGCATGTTTACCTTTTCTACTAAAAGGTGTCTTTGTCATTTTGCTTAATAACTAAGATTCATATGTTTCAATTGATTCATATTCAAATAAACCTAAGTGGCTAGACTTGTATAACTTAGATAAGGACTCTTATTTATATAGCCAAGATGATTATGCCCCAAAAGAGATGATTTCATATTATCTATGATTTGTCTCTTGGTATTAACATTACAGAGTTCCTTTTGATTATAAAGAATATATATTCTATCAATAATTGATGCTAAACAATGTAAAACATTGTCATTATAAACTAAACAATGCTTGCTCTTTTTAATGGAAACATCAAAATCCTATTTAATAATGCAAGATAAAGAAACAATATTCCTATTTAAGGAAGGAACATAATAACAATTATTACGATTTAATACAAGTCAAAAATGCAAAACTAAATGATATGTTTCTATAGCTAATACAACAATTCTTGCTCCATTTGCCACCCGTAGGTCCATATTACCCTTATTTAACCTCTTACTTCTTTTATGTCCCAACATATTAAAAACCAAGTGAGAACAACAACTACTGTCTAATACCCATATGTAATTATAGACAGTAGTATTAGTAATAATCTCAATAGCATTAATACATGAAGTAGAGGCATCTCTATGCTTCTTCTTAATTTGAGACCTTTTGACATTCTTTGCAATATGCCTTTTTGTGATTAGTCTCTTTGCACTTCCATAGTCTTTAAACTAATCACACTATAATTTTTATTCCTAAAAAAATGTCTTAATTAGGTTTACCGTAACTTGTGATTGCAAAATTAACTCTTCATTTTGAATATATAGAAAAAACACATTGAGTTAAAGGCCAACACTTTCAGACCATAGAGCTAAAGTTGCCTCAAGTATTTTTCAATTGAATAGCATCTTAGACATCTCATAGCTTTTTATTCCATAATATGATATATGATGAGCATTTACATGCCATGCTCTTTTTTACATTTAGGGGACATTAGTGGTAATCACATTACCTTTCATATCCCCATGTTGTTTTGAAAAAGCTTCCCCACTCCTAGTAGGAACATCAATCGGAGAAGGTGGAATATATATGTATGGCACATAGTTGTTTTCTCACTTTTGAGAACTATTCTTAGATTTCAAAGCCAATTTAGTCAATTTGTTAACTTAAAGAGTTTTTTTTTTCATAAATTCAGGATAAATGTAATCATGATGCATAAGTACTAACAAGTGAAGAATAAGAAATATGTTAGTGCATGACCATGTACATAAATGCAATTTATAAATTATTTTATAAAATCCCTATGTGCTCTTGATATTTTATTATGAAAAATTAGCCATCATGTTGATCTAAGAAAACCCCATGGTTTTACTAGTGAGAAAGTGTAACACCCCCTACCTATTTTTACCTGAAACAGGCAAGAAGTGCTACTTCTCACTAAGGTCACCCATCATAGGATTTCCCCAGAGGCCTTTCATTTAACTTTTACCCAACTTCAACTAAGTTTGACCAAACCTAGCCATAAGCCAATTTTGATTATTTATTCTCTTATTACTATCTATTTTAGTCCATTAAAATTCTTATTAGGCACTACCAGACACTTGTGGCAAATCGAGCAGCATAACGGTTATCCTAGCAGCTAACCCTAAATTAACCTACAAAGAAAAATACTTCTAAACTCAACTCTAACCTTATTCCACTTCTGGACCTTTTGGTCCTCTAGAACATAGTCAATAGCACAATATTAAATCTATTCACAGGACACAAGGTCATAGACCCATCAGCAAGCAAGCATACAGAAGCAGCTATTCATTAACAACCAAAACTATAAATATATTCAGTTGGTCAAATTCATTTATACATATATCCCATAACCCACACTTTCTATATACATGAGTGCATCTCTATATAAAAAAGTCAAAAGGAAACAAAAAGGTACCAACAGACTCTATAATAGCTATACTATTGGCAACGTTTGATGTTGGTCGACTCTCCATCTATAGCTTGTGCATCAAAACACCAACACGCTAAGTATGACACTCAGTGGTAGAATAAACCAAATATATTATGTCTATCATACAAGCAAACACCATGTGATGTTCCACACACAACATGTAATCCAACATTCTAAGTCCATTCATTTCATTCATCCTATTTACTCATCTGTTAATTTTAGATTCCTTATCAGTTACTTTAGAGCAATTCATTTTCTTTACAAGCCCTTACCAGATAGATTATGCTTTAAGACACTGGACAACGGGATGCATCCTATGCAGTGGCCCACTTTTAAGGCCTAGGTAGCTGCACCTACCTTCCCCGATACTCAGGGACTTATAGCAGATAACAGGGACCCATCCATAGACCACTCCTAGTATCTGCACCTCATAGTAATCAGCACCAATGGTGGATACTTAGGGACCAGTCCTTAGACCACTCCCAATATCCATAACAATAACCTATAGTGCAGCTGCTTATCATAGAACCTAAGCAGCTACACCTACCACAATCAATACTTGGCAGTGGGCCCTAGAAGGACTGATTACCTAACAGCTGCTCTACCCTCTAGTTGATCGGTCAACCCATCCAGTGGGTGTCTAATTAATGGGCCACTAACCATTTTAGACTGTTATTATTAATATTTCACCAGTTCATTACATTTTACAACAATTGTACACAAGTCATTGTAACTTTGCCCACGATCGCAAAGTTACTATTTATTTGATCAGTTTTCACAACTAACACTATTCATTTAGTTATTTTGGTCGGTTATGCTTTTCATCACTTATACAATTCAAGTCCCATTTTCAAGGTTTCTTTATACCATTATTCTTACATCAACTCCATAATATAAAGTACACTAATTCACCAAGTTTTTAGTCACATTTTCACATATAAATAAGTTACATTTTCAGGCCATAGAACATACCACTTTTAGATCATTTTCCTTAGAATTTCCACACTTTATGTACACATCATTTGCACACAAAATTCACCAAATTCCTACATACACATGCCATGCACACCATGATACATCATTCGGCCACCATAAGCTCCCACACTTACACATGCAATATTTCCCTAGTTTAATCAACAAATCTTATTAATTTAATACAAAATACATAATTATACTGTCAATTTGCCTAATTAACATGCATACACCCAAAATGTCACATTTCCATACAAGTTCACATACACAAATGTCAACATACAAAATAGACATAACAGGTTTGAGTTATTCCACATACCTAAGGTGTGTCTACACCCCTTTGTCCACCACTTTGACCTTGATTTGCTTGATTTCTCTCACTTGAATTTTCAAGCCCTAAACATAAACATTCTAAATTTAGAAAAATTCTCAAAAATTATCTTTAACTCCAATTGAAATTCTAAAACCATAGAGATTCTTAGAATTACCTAAGCCACCTATATCAAAAATAAAAAAAATAGAATTAATGGGCTTTTACTTACATTGGACACTATTCACCCTTGTATGGAATTTCCCAAAATTGAGCTCTTTTCTCCACTTTCTTGGTGGAATTGATGTGTATGGATAATGGAGGTTTTAATTATAATAATTTTTCATGGAATTTGTGGAGGATGGGAGAGAGCAAAGATGAATTTTATAGAGAAAACTTCATGAATGGCATCGGCCTAATGGGTTTTGGGAGGTTGAAGGAGACTTGGTCACATGTGTGGTGTATACACATGTGTGACCTTTTATTTTAAATGGGATGGCTGCCTTAGATTGGGCCAACTGGCCCAAAAATAATTTATGTGCATTTTTATGTCACTTTTTGATTCAAAAATTCATAAAATATTCTGTGTCACTAAAAATTCCCATTTCAATTTTAAAAATTCTTAATTAGTAGGACTAGGGCCCACGTAAAATTTCAGGTCAAAATTCCACAGTTGACTTTCTAGCACTATTCATGGCCAGAATAAAATATTCAAAAAAATTTCTATTGACCTCCTAAAATTATAATTCCTCCTCCATCATACTCAGTGGAATTTTTGAGGTTCGGGGTATGGTATTTTCAAGACCATCCGGGCACACCCGGAGCTGTCCTAGCCCGACCTCATTTTATGTCCGTAAACAGTAGTTCTTGACCTTAAATGAAATATTGGTTGTGCTAAATTTTTTAATTCATTCATTTTCCCTATTTTTAGGCCCGTCAAAGTTTTATGACCAATACACCTATCATCAGACTCAAAATGATGACCCGCACCATGGGGAACATCACTCGGACCTAAAAGATATTGTTCATAAGACCTTAACTATCGGGTGTTACAATTCTTCCCCTCTTAAAAAATTCATCCTCGAAATTACCTGAAGTAAAGAGGTGAGGATATTGCATCTACATCTGCTTCTCACTTTCCCATGTTGCCTCTATTGAGTTGTGATGCCTCCATAGCACTTTCACAAGTGGAATCTTCTTGTTCCTCAGTTGCTTCACTTCTTTAGCAAGGATCTGTACTGGTTCTTCCTCATATGTTAGGTCTGACTGTACTTATATCTCCTCAATAGCTATCACATGTGATGGATCTGATTAATACCATCTAAACATGGATATATGAAAGACATCATGTATCTGTTGCAACTCAGGTGGCAAAGCAAGTCGATAGGCCAAATGACCCATTTGCTCAGTAATCTCATAGTGCCTAATAAACCTCAAACTAAGCATGCCTTTCTTGCTAAACCGAAGTACTTTTTTCCACGGTGACACCTTTAAAAACACTCGATCCCCAACTTAACATTTAATATCCCTTCTCTTCAAGTCTGCATAAGACTTCTGTCGATCCGATGTAGCTTTCAACCTTTCTCTAACTACTTTAACTTTTTTCCTTAGCATCTTAAACTAAATCGGATCCAACAATCCTACTTTCTCCCATTTCACTCCAACAAAGTGAAGTCTTTCATTAGTGACCATATAATACTTCATATGGTGCCATGCCTAAGCTAACCTGGTGGTTGTTGTTGTACACAAACTCTACTAGTGCTAGATACTGGTCCCAATTGCATTTAAACTCAATGGCACAGCTTCTTAACATGTCCTTTAATACCTGTATCACTCTCTCTAATTGGCTATCTATCTGAGGGTGGAATGCTATACTGTGGCTTAATCAAGTACCCAATGTTTCTTACAACTTTTTCTAAAACCTAGAAGTGAATCTCGGGTCCCGATCGGATATTATGGCTACTGGCACTCCATGTAACGTCACTATCTCGTCAATATACAACCTGGCCAATTTCTCCAATGAGTAATCTATTCGTATTGGTATAAAATAGGCTATCTTCATTAGCCTATCCATGTTCACCCAAATAGCATCACGTCTACTTTTAGTTATAGGCAATCCCATGACAAAATCCATAGTGATCTTCTCCCATTTCCATTCTAGAATTGCAATTAGATATAGTAATCCAGAAGGAACTTAGTGTTTTGCTTTCACCTACTGACATGTCAAACATTTAGTTATGTACTCAGCTACCTCATGTTTCATCCCTGGCTACCAATAATGAGGCTTCAACCTAAGATATATCTTTGTACTTCTTGGGTGCATCGAGTATGGTGCCTCATGAGCTTCTCTCAAAATCTGTAATCCCAACTCATCTACATCAGGCACATATAGCTTATTCTGATAACATAGGCTTCCATCTTCACTCAACTCAAAGCCTATAGCCTTCCCCTCTTTAACTCTACTCATTGTCTGCACTAGGTGAGCATCTTTCATCTAAGCTTCTTTCACTTGCTGCCTAAAATCTTCCTTGACTTGCAATTTAGCTAACACCGCACCATTCTGCTGTGTAATCTACTCTAACATGTATTAATCTCAGA
>CANXYI010076701.1:0-10242 GCA_948208565.1 Hura crepitans
AAGAAGCCAGTTACTCATTCTCCCTACCAAAGATAAAGCTATTTGAAGATATCATAAAAGATTGTGTTTTGATACTGCCTATACTGTATATGATTGACAGTAATGCCTTAGTTTCTTTGAAGCCCATACTACTGCTAAACAAATCTTTTCCACTTCCATGTACTTGGCCTCATAAGGAAAAAACTTCTTTCTCAAGTAGTAAATTGCAAACTCAACCCCGAACTTGTCCTTCTATGCTACCATAGCCCTTACAGAGCTTTCTTCAATAGATAAATAGAGAATTAGTGGCTTATCATGTCATGGTGGTTGCAAAACTAGTAGATTTATTAGACATTCCTTGATTGTGTTGAATACCTTCTAACAGTCATTATTCCATATGATTGGTTGGTTATTTCTGGGATGCTTGAAAATGGGCTCATATATGGTGGTAAGCTTAGTTATGAACTAGCTGATGTATTCTATTATGCCTAAAAATCCCTTTATCTCTTTCTCTTTCTTTAAAACTAGCATCTCTCTGATAGCTTTGACTTTATTAGGGTCTACCTCAATCCCTCCCTGACTTAATGTATTCCCTAAGAGCTTACTTGAAGTTACTCTAAAGACACACTTTTTTGGGTTTAGACATAGATTGTACTTATCAATCTGCTAAAAGAACTTTTCTAATGCTTTAAAATATCCTTCCCTTGTAGTAGACTTGATCATCATGTCATCCACGTAAACCTCCACTTCCTTGTGAATCAAGTCATACAAAATCCTCATGACCATTCTCTGATAAGTAGCTCCAGCATTCTTTAACCCAAAAGGCATGGCTTTATAGTAGAAGGTTCCTCATTCAGTGAGAAAAGTTGTTTTTATCTTGTTTGCTATCTTGTTCAGAATCTAATTATAACTGGCATATCTATCAATAAAGCTATACATTTTACACATCGCTGCAATATCAACTAGAACATCTATGTGTGGTAATGGAAAATCATCCTTTGGGTAGGCCTTGTTCAGATCCCTATAATCTATAAACATCGTAACCCTACCATCTTTCTTGGCAACAGGTACCATGTTGGCTAACTAGGTCGAACATTGTACTTCTTCCAAGAACTTGGCTTTGATTTATTTGTGTACCTCTTTTTTTTTTCTCTGCCCATTTTGGCCTCATTCTCATTAGCTTCTGCTTTACTAGTTTTGCTTCTGGGTATGTATAAATGGCAAGTTCAACTATCTTCTTGTCCACCTTGGGCATGCCTTTATAGGTTCAGGCAAAAACTTTTTCATATTTTTTCAATATTCTCTCAAATTTTATCCTTTCTTTAAGAGTTATATTAGATGGAATTAAAATTCTTTAGGGTTTTCATTGGTACCAAGATTAAATGAGGTAGTATTCATTAAATTAATGTCAAACATGTCATGATTATCATTATGTATAAAGCAATTAGATAAGACATCACAAAAATAAGCAAAATCATTCATCTTATAAACAAAAGAAGTAGAAATATTGTCATCGAAGAGTTTGGGTACATATAAAATTTTAGAGAAATCTTTTAGAGGATCATCTTCTTCAATCTTTCTTTTCCCTTTATCTTTAGGCATAGCAGTGGTTAAGATTTCTTTCTTAGATTTAATCTCTAGGTTTGCTAGATGGGTTATGACCTTTTCCTACCAAAAATTTGAGGTGGCCTTAACTTCACCTATAGCCTAATCAAACACATCACTAAAGATTTAAAACCCAAGCATAACCTTCCCTTTTATGACGGCAGGCTCTAACTCTCCATAGTAACTGACATTTCCTTTAGCTTGAACAAAAATCTTTTCCAGTAGTAGGATACCCTTTCTTATATTTTTTAGTTCTAAAGTTTTAATTGTGTACCTTAACCCCTTTGATCCTTTTGTCCTTTCAGTTGAATAGCTAAAATTAACCCATTTGGATCATGTCCTAAACTAGCACTAGGTAAATAGTTAATCTTTTTAAGCATATTTACCACTTTAGGTTCATTTTTTTCTTCTTCTGAAAAAATTCTAGTTATATAGAATCCATTGAAAGGCTGATTGGCTATCTTAAGCATTGAAACTTGATTCTCCCTCACAACCCATATGGTCACAATCTCACCATCATAGGGGATCTCTCCAAACATACAAAAACATGGCTTTCTTAAAAGTAAGGAGAAATTCATAGGGATATCAAGCATTACAAATTCCACATCATCTATAATTATCCCCATTTTGACCTTGACTTTAGAAGTCCCATATGCCTGCCTCTTAGTGTTGTCATAGTCTATAATGGTGAGCTTTGACTAAGAGATCATTGAATCTTCAATCCCATATCTGACTACTGCTTTAAGTGGGCATACATTTATTGATAACCTATCATCATGCATCACGCATGCCATGTGATTACTATTAACTTCTACTTTTATGTACTAAGGATGATTGTAATGATATCCTTCTAGTAGGAGATCTGCATCTACAAAGCTAACCACTATTTCTTCCCTTTTTACCATTGCCACTAGTTTAGATGGTTATATGATAGTTGAAACTATTACAACACATAAGGCCTCGACTACTTTTTATCAATGTAAAGGGGATTGCTACAACATTTCCTAAATTGAAATATGTGTGGGGGTCTTTTTTAGTTGTTTCATTATGGCATCATCCTTTTTCTCTATAACTAAGGGAGTTGGCTCTTTTTCTACTTCTAGCACTACTCGACCACTTCAGTTTATTGCATTAGCCTCTTCTTCTTTAACTGGCTTCTGCTCTAAATCTAAATCAACCCATAAATCCTGGACCTATTTTTCTAGCTCGTTTTCACTGTATGTAGCACATATGTTTAACACACAAACTAAACCCTAGCCTAACTCTATTTAACACCCCCTGCATGATTCTCAAAGGAACTACACAAAGGGTGCTACTTCCTATAAATCACCCATCCTTATTTTGTTGTGGCTTATTTTTGTTTAACTCTTGTTAAGGTTAATGTTTCTTTAATTAGGCTAGTCTAATAAGACAATTTCAACATAAATAACATGGTATGGGCCTTGTCCTTTACCCCATTGGGGAATTCCATAAATTATTAATCATATGTAAACTTTTTAGAGGGTACTCAAATTTCACCCCAAATAACGAATTCTGCTTAATGCTAGCCATTATCATGGCTACTACCCTATCATGCATAAGTGTGACTACTATGTTTATACATTAATATCATAACTAGGATGTACTTACCTTACAACCCTTCCATTACAATACTGGTCGCATCCATACTATTCATTACTGCTTATTACATGTGCATCGGAATAAGTGATACGTTAAGTACGCACTCAATGGTGAATTTAGCGAAACATCCATTGTACCACACACACACACACATGCATTACATGCCATGTTCCATTCTTCCTTATCATCTTACCCCATCTAATCACGTTAAATGGTGCATTTTATGTCTATTCTATTAATTTTTCCTATTTACATGATAGCTATAACTTTTATGAAATATATGTATGTCATAGCCATAAGATATAGATTACAATAGTAGGCATTGATATTTTGCCTATTTTATTCCCTTCCTTTATGTTAATATTTTATTTATCACTAAGCTTAGCCTTTCATACACTCTTTTCATAAATATTTTATCTCTTTCATTCCTCTTTATGTATTGCTATACAAGCTTTATTAAATTTTAGCTTTCATTAGACTAATATCAAGACACTATACTTGTTCTAATAGGTCATTCTTTTATTAATTCCATTGCTAATATCATAATTTATTAATTAGTGTTTTAGCCTACTATACCGTTACACCATAGGTACTATGTTACCTTTTACTTATTCTATTAAGTTGTTTATTCCTCGGCCATTTTTTTCATATAGTTCACATGTAGTTATTTTATTGGTATTTTAGCTTATCAATTACTAGCCTTAATCCACTTTTAGTCACATTATAATTATTATATTTCATTTTTACCCATGAGCCTAAGCAATAATTTATTTACTTCTCAATTTTTGTCATAGCTAATTCATATATTTGTTCAGAATCTCATTTTTTATATCATGTACAATGGCAAAACCAAATTTTATATTCAATTTATTTATCCAGGCCATACTCGAGAGACAACTCTTGAAACATTGGATAATAGGATCTATATCATACAGTGGCCCATATTCTAGACCTTGATGTCTGTACACATTATCCACTCAATAACAAGGATTAACTCATGAGAACCTCCCAATATTAGGGTGACATTTGGCAAGGATCAGCTCTAGTGGACCTCTCAACATCTATAGGGGATAGCAAGGATCAGCCCTGTGGGACCTCCTAATATCCCAATCAGTATCTCATTTCTGATGGATAGTAGGGATTGGCCTCATGGGACCTCCTAATATCTGTAAATGAAATGGGTAGCAGGGATCGGCCCTTAATGACCTCCCAATACCCGGGTGTGCAGGGCTTATTAATAGAACCTCAATGGCTGCACCTGCCATATCATAAATATAGGCAATGGCTTAGAAGGACCAAAACCTTTAGTAGTTGCTAACTCCCTAGCTAACCAATTAACCCATCCAATAGGTGGTTCGACTAACATGAGCCTTAACTTTCTCACATTTTTGTCCATTATTCATTATTCTTTTCCATTCCACATTATTTCATACCTTTATTTTAATCATTTTTTGAATCATATCATCATAATTCTTATTCCCAATAATTTATTCCAACAACATCAATTTTCCAATGTCATCTTTTCCTTTATTTATACAATGCCCTTATAGTTAGGTCTCATTCTTAAATTTCTTTTTTTAGCCATTGCACTACTTTTCCTTTTAGAGGTTCACAAATATTTGGTAGTACTTTCAAACAATAAATTTTTTATAATTCTTTATAAAAAATTTCTCTTGCACATTTTCTTTTTGTTAATCATCACCTATTTCAATCTATTATTCACTTATTTTATTTCCACATCATCCCATTTACATTACACATAACTTTTTTGAGTACGTTATACTAGTTTTACTATTCTTAATATTTGATATTTATCTATTATCAAGTCCATATTCATAATGTGGTATTATCATTTCATGCTATTAATCCATTACATATGTTATGCTCACTTTTAATTTATTTCCTACTAGTAAAAGTCCATTGTTCTCATGTGATACTTATAAGGTTACACGTATATCTAATCACGACATTAACTTAAATTTGTTTATCATTATTGTAATTTATTCCTTATTCATTTATAATTCATTCTCTTAAATTCCTAGTCTTTCCAATCCATGTTAAGTTCACACCTTCACATTTTATCTCATATTTCCTTACTCACATCCTGTATTAACAATTATTATATCCTTAATCCACATATACCACTTATTGTCTACTCAACCCAATTATCCTCATAATTAATTATTCCATTCTATCCTTTATCATTCACTTCTCATTACATTTACACCGCAATTGCCATTTACCCATTTAGTTACACTCACTTATGGCTATTTCTTTATTTTTTTCTTCCAAGTTTTCATACCAATTAGGTGTTTCACTATGTCATTAACAATTTTCATGCTAGGTACCACACAAGCATACATAGGCACCCATTAGAACACACCATTTGGCCATTACCCTATGTCACTCATCTATGTTATTTTTCACCATTTTCTTCACATGTGATTACTTAATTCCATTACTTAATGTCTCTCCCCACATTTCTCAAATACATACACATACACAACTAGAATTTTCATACACACACATATACACTTAAAATGTACCACACACTACATACATGCTTATTTCACTAAATTCACTTATAGCATACTCCATAATAATCTGATGACACCTTAAAACTCTTGGTTTCCTCTTTCTCCATCAATTTCCGCTAATTCACTACAAATATAATATGGTTTGGACTTAGAAAAATTCGACAAAAATCTGTATAACTCTAAATTGAAATCTCTTTTCATATCTAACATCTACACCTCAAATACCATAGAATAAAAATTATTAAACCTAAGAAAATTTCACTTACTCACCAAAGTGGCACTATTCATCAAGTGCTCACATCTCACTTTCTAACCCCTGTTTCTCAATTCTGTCACTTGGAATAGCTTTAGGAGATCGTAGAGGCCATAAACCACATAAAGTTTATGGGTTTTAGGTGTGTAAGGAGAGATAAAAGGAAGAAAAATGAAGGGGGAGGGCTTTTATGTATGGCGTTGGCCATAAGATGTAAAACGAGGAAGAAGGGCAAGTTTGGCATATAGGTCACTTCCACGTGTGGAAGCTCTTTAATATTAGATAGGTGGATAGCTCAGATCATGCCACGTGTCCATCCGATGGTCCATTTTAATTTGATTTTCTTTTAAACTTTAAAAGTTAATAATAATTTTTCTTGATCTCTAAAAATATTAGTGCCAAAATTCCTTGATAATGCCCATTAAGGGCCCTATAAAATTTCAAGTCAAAACTCATTCGAGAACTTGGATTACTATTAACTACATAATTGGAAAATTTTGAATAAATATCAAATGACCTTGAAATATTAAAATTCCTTCACCAATAGACTTATTGGAATTTTTGAGCTTTAAGGTATGGTATTTTCAAGACCATTTGAGCACATCTCGAAGCTATCCCGACATAAACTCATTTGAGGTTACTATTCACTAGTTCTTAGTTTAAAATGATTTATTGGTTCTGCTAAAATTTTTAATTTATCCATTTTTTGGCCCACCAAAGTTTTTACAACTAGTAGTCCCTTTTCTAGTTATCAAATAATGCCTCAGCATCCCAAAAGGCACTTGGAAGCATACTCAAGAGATTGTAGTTCACAGGCATTACAATTCTTCCCCTCTTAAGAAATTTCGTCATCAAAATTTTTGCGGTAATACTATATGAGTCTTAACTCATTTTATTCTCTTACTCAGTAAAGTGGTACTTTCAATTTCGAGTCCTTTATTACTTTTAAGATTCTTATTTCTTCAGTCACATCACCATATTATTCCTTCTAGTGCATGTCTACTCGTTCTTTTTAATTTATTGCTAAGTCCTTTTTAAACTAGGTGAGGTGTTTGTTCAGGCTTACTTAATAATTATCATTAACTAAGTTTTCATTTTAACCCTCATACCATACTTTCACATACTTTGCTCTAGAGATACTATGCTCTATTTAACTCCCTGATAGCATTTTCCTAGGACACATAGAGTTCTTTCTT
This sequence comes from Hura crepitans, assembly GCA_948208565.1. NCBI lineage: Eukaryota > Viridiplantae > Streptophyta > Magnoliopsida > Malpighiales > Euphorbiaceae > Hura > Hura crepitans. The sequence goes on from CANXYI010076701.1 coordinate 7,191, forward strand.
TTAGTTGGACTCCATATCTCTGTAGGATGAAGCCACCCCAAGAGTTTAGTTTATGATTTCTATTTAACTTAGATAAAACATTCTCTATCATAGCCATTAATTCTACTACATCATGTTTAGGTGTATTCTCATCTTTTCAAAATATACTATTCAAGTAGTATTATGTGCTTTGTTTATAATTTTGTTCTCATTCCCTTTTTTTATTTAATATATATTATGTTACAAAGGTATACCTATCTACATTCATCACCTTCTTAATCTTCATTCATTTAATCTCCTTTTTTTGTGATTTAATTCACTCCATACACATGACAATTTACTCAAAGTTAGGCTTTTTCCTCATTCTACTAAAGCGTCTCTCACCCATAAGTCCTACTGATACTACCTCTCCACCGTGTTTACAATCTATCCCTTCTCATCATAGTTTTCTACTCGCACTTTTTGTAAACATGATGCCTCTCATCCTATTATTAAAATTTTAGGCTTTAAGGATAATATACTTATCATAACTTTTCTCATATTTTCGAATTAATCCCTTCTTGTAGTTTCAACACTATATGTCATGTATTATTATTGCTCTACTGTAGCAACCTCATTTTAAGTTCACGCTAACACACATTCATTAAGATAAGTTTTTCAATCAACTTTACCTCTATTTTATATTTTCCTTAGTTTCGTCATCTCATTTAATCTCACATCTAATCACTCCAACCATATTTTAGGAAATCTTTAAGGATATGTCTCTTAATAACCTTACTCTACCCATTTTATAACTTAAAAATTTTAGGGTTTCTATTATCCTATTAGAGTGACTCGACTCATTGCAATTTATCTCAATTACTTCCCCTTTTAAGACTTTAAGTAGGGGTTTACCATTTCTATCTCACTAACTCATTCTATGCTTCTTTATCTATTCTTAGTATTACATGGTCTCTACTGGATTCCTATTTGTTACCCTTTATAACTTTTGTTCTTCTATTATTTCCTTTTCATTCTCATTTCTCCTACTAACATACTTATTTTTTGGGTACTCTTGTGATCGTGATTTTTTTCTTACTTTGTCCTAATGTTAATTCTCATTGTACTTAAGGGTATTACCTTCCCCTTTCATCTTGCTTCCTTTTCTCATACTATTACTTATTGTATTCCCTCAAATATCATTTCACTATTCATTCTTATTGCCATGGTTTTACTAAGTCCCTTCACATTAGGGCCATAAGTATTCCATGCTCGAGCTATTGTTATGTATGTTTCATGACAAAGAGAATGATATGTGTAACAATATACAATTATGAAAAATATCGATGTGTCATTCATATGGAATAGTGCATAACCTAGCCTCCAATATTAAATGTATCAACAAGGAAAGAGACAACCCTTATCTTTAATGACATTGATAGATGCCTTATACACTTAATCTTATAATCTCTTCTTTACACTCATTTACCTACTCTATTCTTATAATTCGACTTGGATACCTTATGTATCTCATCACTCAATTTTATTCCCTTAGGGATTTTTGCTCGCACTTTGCACTTTTACTATGCTCTTCTGAGCAATAGCTATCTTTCCACCTTATCCATTTCCCCTTTGTACTATAATTACACATTCTAACATTTCTTAAGATTTTCTTATCCTTATTATTAGTTCTCTCTCTACTTTACATGTAACTCTCCTTACCATATAGGTGCTTATTATTTCTCATAGGGATCATCAATAAAGTTTAAAATTAAAACCATGTTTACCTTACTCACTTGGTACCTCTCATGATTCAACATATAGTTACTTATTCAGCCATATAGTATAAGTATATTAATACAATTAAATCTTAAGAGATTTTCTAGGCACACAGTTCCTTCATTACTCACACATTGGATCTGCCACCTTAACCCCCTTTACGGGGTGACCTCAATTCAATTTACAATCACAATTTGATGCTCTACATCACTATGCCTCCCTATTATTCCATTCTTAACTTTATTCTTAAACATTTATATAAACTCATATTGTTAACTTTAAGTTTAATGTCTCCTATAGAGTTATCAGTTGCCTCTATATCCCTAATTCTTTTCTTACAAAGGGTAATTCACAACCTTACCTAAAGTTATAGTAGTCACATACCTATAGGAGGAAGAGGATTATACATAGTTACCATATTAGACACTTTTCACTAGGAGGAGTGCATTAACTCTCCTCACTTTACAATTTACAATTAATAGACATAAAATCTCTAGTAGTGAAATAACTATTAATACATCTTATAAGTCTTGTGGCACTCATGCATTCCTTGCTTAGAACTGCCTAAACCTACTGTAATACCACTAAATGTAACACCCCTGCCTGATTCTCAAAGGAACCAGACAAAGGATGCTACTTCTTGTAGGTCACCTATCCTCATTTTGTTGTGGCTTATTTTTGTTTAAATCCTATTGAGGTTAATGTTTCTTTAATTAGGCTAGTCTATTTGGACAAATTTTAACATACATAACACGATATGGGCCGTGTCCTTTACCCCACTAGGGAATTCCATAAATTATTAATCATTTGTAAGCTTTTCAGAAGGTACTCAAATTTCACCCTAAATAACAAATTCTACTTAATGTTGGCCATTATCATGGCTACTACCCTATCATGCATAAGTGCCACCACTACTGTAACGACCCTGTCACCCACTTGCAGATATTGTCTGCTTTGGGCCACTGCCCCTCATGATTTTGTTCTTGGGCAAAGGGAAGGACTTCCCAAGTGGTCACCCATCTTGGTACTGCTCTTATCCAAACATGTTTAACTTCGGAGTTCCGATGGAATCTGAACCACCCCTTTACCCAAAACGCGTCTGCAAAGGATACTACCAATATGGGATAGGTTTCCTATCCGCCTAAGCATGATCCTCCCTACCTTAGGACACAGCGTCCTCGCTGTCATACCGCACTAGGGAGGGTCAGGCTCTGATACCACTAAAAATGTGACACCCCCTACTCGCTCACCCTGAACGAATAAGGTGTGTCTGTACTTCCCTTATTTCTCCCTCAGGCACTACTAGACATTTTAT
>CANXYI010076762.1:0-20893 GCA_948208565.1 Hura crepitans
TTATTATTGATAATCACATATAGGTATTAGATACTGAATGAAGCTCTCCTTTAGTTTTTGATTTCCAGGGACTAAAGAGTAGTAAAAGGTTAAACATAGATGATATGCACCTACATGTGACAAATGGAGCAAAAGTAGCTATATTAGCTATAAGAACATATTACATAGATTTGCCCTTTGTGTGGACACCTTACCTTTTGGGCCTATGATGATAACTGAAGACATGCTAAAGAAACAAAGCAAGAAACCTAGAATCTTAGTTCATACAGACTATATTGGTAAAGGTCTACCTAGACTTAATGCTATAAGGTCCACACTAACCAAGGCCTAAACTAGAATAGTAGGCCTATAACCATAGTTTGCCCAAAAAAACCAAAGCAAATGTCTGCATGGATTGTAATAAACTCAGCCTAAAACTAGGCCTAAGCCTAAAGTCCACCCAGACAAACCAAAGTCTTTGTTTACACAGACTCAGCCCAAAACTAGGCCCAAGGCCTATGGTCCACTGAACAAACCAAAAACCATGCCTATATGGACCACACAGCCTTAACACAAAACTAAGCCCAAGGCTTATGAACTACTAAGGTAGACCCAAAGCCTAGGTCTATATGGACTTAGCAGCCTAAGTTTATATGAACTTACCAATGAAAAGCTTCTAAAAGTGTGAACATCATATCTAGACTCTAACTTCTAACCTTATTAGGATTCTACCTTTACTGAACAAAAGATCTATCTACTAAGCCTATAAATACCTTCTTTTTGGTGAGAATTAAAGGAGGCAATTAGAAAGCTCTTAACCTACTATTCCGAGAGTCCATGTGTGGACTCCAAAGTAGGAATTGTTTTACTAGAACTTAGCCCACACTAAAAAATAATAGTTTTTTCTAATACCTTACCTTTGCATTATTGCTTGAAGCTTATTTATAAGGTAAGTTTTGAGGACTCTATTTGTATTCATCTCTATTCATTCATATTATTTCTATAAACTAATGATCTCTAATGATTAATCATAGGAGAGGTGAATTTATATGATCTCCATATCAATTATAGGTGTAGGTTAACATTTTAAACTATTTTGTTAGCATTTATTTGCCCATTAAAATGACATAGTGATTCTATAATTAAAACTATAATCATATAGACTTACCTTAAAGCATGATAAGGTTTACACAGTATTTAAATATGTTTATGATTTGACATCCATGTGGACTATTGTTCGATAACAGTCTTTCATTTACTTCGTAGACTATATTTAAATGTATTATGTTTACCATGTTGACATGCCTGTAAACTATTATGATGTTGTATCATAATTCTATTCCTTAATATGCATATTATTGATATTCTATAATTAATGTGTGGTTTGCATGAGCTATCTTTTATGAGAATTATAGTCCATATGAATATATGTGTTCTATACATTTATATTCTATTTTGATGTTTGTATGGACTCCCTTCCATGAAGATCATAGTTCGCGTGGATGTATATATTTTATGCATGTGTATTCTATATTATGATTCGCAAAGATTTTTTTCATAAAGAACATAGTCTATATGGATATATATTATATAATCATATGTATTTTATCTGTAAGTTTGCATGGACTCCCTTTCACAGGGAGTGTAGTTTGTAAAGACACATTTTTTGAAATCCAGTCCTTATGAATATTTGTATTTATCTTCATGTTTTCCTTTGCATGATTAATTTGTCATTCTCTTAGTTATAATCATCATTTGTGCTTTTATCATAATCATTCGTATTTATATCACACAAGTTGTTATCATTCTATTTGGTATTGTTCTTAGGTCCTCATGAACCATTATTTATATTACTAACCTCTTTCTTTGAGTTGTATAAGCGTGACCATTTTTACTAGATTTGAGGTTTGGATGGACATATTATCCTGGCATGTTGTAGTCTACACAGATATAGATTGAAGCCATGATAAGTCTGCACGGATGTAATGACGTAGAGATGGGACCAAATAACTTGTTCTTTGTTTGTAGATTTGGTTTTGTACCTTTTATTTCTTTTGTCTATTTTAGGTTATAATAGGTAGATTAATAATTTATTTACATGCCAAAAGCCTAACCTCACATCGATGGTTTTCTACGTAATAAATTGGTGTTTTCACAATAAAATGGTTTTAAGTTTTCCTTAATAAAAGTCATATGAAAAATTTATTTTAACAAAGGCTAATCACGCAAAGATAAGAGTTGGGAAATTACCTCCAATTCCTATGGAATTATAGGTAGTTGTCAAGTCAAACAACAACTTATCAATAACCTAATTTCTAGATGTTCAATACACACTTATGCTTATTGTGTATTTTAAATATGGCAATTTATTCTCTCTAAGTGAAAAGGAGACATAAATGCTTTAAATAAAATGCATTTTATGGGCAAAAGGTCTGTGGTCCTAGCGTAGAGCTAAGTGGTGACTCCAAACACTAACTACCTCATCCTCGATAAACATACATAAATCTACAATGGTGACTCCATTAGGGATAAGAATTAAATTTAAAAGTGCCCCAAAAATATACATACTAATATTTTAATTTTTATTAGTCCTATACATTTCATCTTATATACACTGTGTCCTTTTTTACCTTGGATGGTGTTACGAACCATGACCCCATTTTTCATTCAAGAATGGGGAATTATTAGCATATTTGTCACCCATAAGCCTTGCACCATTGGGTATATGAAATAGTGAACTAACTGGTCGATATTATCCTTAATTGGAAAGACCCATTAGGAGAGACCCTTATTTGTGGTAGCCATGAAAGCCTCTTTAGACTAAACCATGAAAACATATAGTTGAGCTTAGCAACTTCCCCTATTGCATTATGACTGCTACATCGGCTTATTACATTTAACATTATTTGAAGTGGGGCTAAGCCCATTATGCTTTTTGGTCTAGAATAGGCCTAACCTAATTTCACCTCAAATAAAACTTAAATGTTATAGGCCATTATCATTACATGGGCTTTAAATTCGAGAGGCCATCGGGCCTAATTAAGCCTATAATCAAACCTAGGTATCCCTCATTAACATTTAAGTAATCCCATCTAAGAAAGAAATGGCTTGACCATGTGTGTGGGAGAAATAAGGTTAGAAGGTTTCTTGCATGTGCTTGTCCTTGCTACATCACATACATGAATCCTATGCATGTCATGCATCATTTACACCATACATTGTTAATATACTACTCATGCATCACTTCTAACCCTTTGTTTTGATAGCCATCATTGAACCCTCGTTCACTACTCAGTAGAAGAGAGTAGGCAAATGCCTCAGTAGAACTAACGATCCACTACCAGTCTAACCTAAGAGAGGAACAATATATGAGTTCATCACAAAGTCTATGATAATGGAGGCTATGGGTGAGAAGGAGAAGAGGAAGATGGCAGCTTTCACTAATGCCATGTTTGGTATGTATAATTAGGAAGAGGCAGGCTAAACTTTACCACTCATAAAGGAAAGGAGGTGATAAATGAAGTGGGTAATGAAGGCTCAGATGAAGACATCCCTCTGGTCAAGAAATCCTACAATAAAGTCCCTCTACCTAAGCCAATTGAAAATAACCAAATCAAGAAGCTGAATAAGAAAATAGAAGCCATGAGTATTCTTGTTACTGGGGGCAAAGATATTGACCTAAATGATATTAGCCTAAGGCTAGATCGCACCATGCCTTACAAGTTTAAAATGTTTGATATGATAAAATTTAGTGGCACCACTGACTCAAGGACTCACCTAAATCAATATGCAATTGCTATAAGGGCCACTAGCCTATCAGAGGATTAAATTGTAAGCCTATTTAGCATGTCCTTTACTAGCTAGGCCTTGGATTGGTATCATTACCAAGATAAAAGAGTTAAAGAAGATTGATGTGAAATGGGAAAAGCATTCAGCGAGCTGTATTCTAATAATGCCACCATCAAGGTGATTCTAAAGGATATTAAATTGGTGAGACAAATGCCTAAAGAAACCTTTTTGGACTACCTCAAAAAGTGGAGGGCTATGGTGCTAAAAATGAGAAACAAGCTCGATGACATCGACCAAATAAAGATATTCATTTGTAATGCCAATAGCTATATAAATAGTAGGCTCACAGCCAAGGGTATCACTACTTTGGAGTAGTTGAAAGACATTACCATTGACCTAGAAATAGCTTATCAGAATAAAGGGTTCAAAAGGATAAGCAATATGAGTTATTCAAATAATAAGGCTCGGGGCACCACCAGGACTGCAGATGTGAATGCAGTAGAAGGTAAAGTTACTCTAACCTAAGAAAGCCTTTATTTTGGTGTTTAAAAAAGCTAGTTAAGGAAGGAAAGCTATAACCTCTCCTACTTCAACTTTGGAATGGTTTATTGCCTCCCAATCATAGGCATAACCAATATTAAACCTACCATCGAAGAACGGGCCATCTTTTAGATAGCTACAAACTCCTTAAAAAGGTCATATAGGATCTTATTAACACCAAATAGATACTTGATCTAGAGGCCTACTCAAACCCATTTCCCAAGTATCAGACCTCATGCCTTTTTAAGTTTGGACTACCCGAAGAGTTTATGCTAAGAGACATCTGTGGATTAGACTGTGAGATAAGTAAGGGGGTGAGAGCAATAGAGGCCATCCTTGTAACTAAATTCTAGGAGAGTGAGAGTGAAAGCGAGATTAAGGAGAGCAAAAACTTTTGTGATAGATCTTCTAATAAGGATTCTAAAAAGGGTGAAGAGGGTAAATATGTTTTAAGGGAGAAATGATGGAGAAAGTTCAGAAAAATGGTCGGATCCTCTTAGAAAAAGAGACTAAAATCAAAGGAGATAAAAATGATGAGGTACTTAAATAGCCAAAGAATACACAAGCCCATATTAGCATCTAGGACCTATAAATGTCCTCACAAGCCCACAAGTAGAAAGTAGTTAAATCTTTAGGGCAACTTTCAGTATCTACTACTATTATGCCTGAAGAGCTAGTATAGGTCATGAAGATAAGGAAAAATAGACTTATCACCTTCTCAGATGAAGACTTACCCTTGTAAGGAAGAGAACACAACTAGCCACTCTTTAATAAGGCTATAGTGAATAGGAAGAAAAGGATGTGCCAGGGTGAATGATGGCTCATCATTATGCATGTGCCCAATCAAAATTCTAGTAGGCTTGTGCATAAAAATGGAAGATCTAGTGCCCTTTAACATCACTATCAAAGCTTATGATGACATAAAAAGATAGGCTAAAGGTTCCTTCACCATTAAGGTTTAGGTAAGGCTTATTGTTGATGAAGTTGAGCTTACAATTATCAAAATCCTGGCCACATTCTCAGTGCTACTTGGTAGGCTTTAGTTTTATAAGCTTAGATGAGTCCCTTACATTTTGTATCAAATGATCAAATTCCTATATAAAGGAAGCAAAATCACCTTGAAGGCTAAAATTAATCAAGTTGCATCTACTCTTGCCATTACAAACTAGAAATTTAATGGGTTTCATGTTGCTAGCATATATAAGGATTACATGTATCACACAATGTCCAAGATCATGAAGAGGATAAACTTCCTCCTAAGAGCTAGTCTATGCAAGAACCTTTAGGGGATAATAGAGCCATTAGAGATCAAAAGCCAAAAAGAAACTAGAGGGTTAGGATATGACCAAAGTCTAGAGGGTAGCCCAAAGCAGAAAAGAAATAGCCTAAGTGATCATTTTGTGAAGCAAAGGAAGACCAAGGATGATGGGACCCTAGAGCCAATAGTGATAGCTAGTTGCTACAAGTTGAGATTCAAGATTTTTATAGACATTATAGACTAGGAGTCAGGAGATTTAAAGCAAGTTCAATAGGAAGAAGAGATCTTTCCAGCCATCATAGCCACTAATGAGATCTACCTAACCACAATTAAAGATGTGCTTGATTTAGATAGTGAATTATTTATTGATTAGTTATATTTATCTAACCTTTTTGAGGTGAACAATTTTCTTTATAATAAGGTGACCAATGTGCTTGCTTATTTGTGTGATGTTTTTCCTAATGGTAGCATGTATTCCAACGATCATTATATGAGCATTTTTTATATTAATTGCATTAAAATTAACTCATTTAATCTTGGAAGAAATGAATAACATAAAAATATATTAATTGCCCATGATACTATTACTGAGGAAAGAGAAAATTTTGAGAGATTATTAAAAAATATGAAAAAAATATTTGCCTGGAATTATGAAGACATGCCTAGTGTCGACCAAGAGGTGGTTGAACACACAATTTTAACCTTTGATCACATTGCCCTAGTCTACCAAAAGCTCAAAATAATGAGGCCAGAGTGGGCTAAAAAAGTTAAAGAAAAGGTCATTAAACTATTAAAAGCCAAGTTCATTAAAGAGATAGTCTTTCCTGAATGGTTAGCCAATATTATCCTTATACCAAAGAAAGATGAAAGGGTTAGAATGTGCATCGACTATTAAGACTTGAACAAAGCATGCCCTAAAGATGACTCCCCTCTTCCTCACATTAATGAGTTGGTGGATAGTGCAACCATGTACTTCTTTGTTGATGGATTCTTCAGGTATAACTAAATCCTCAGGAAAGTAATAAACAAGTGCAAAATTGCCTTTATAATAGAATAAGGGACTTATTGTTGTAAGGTAATGCCTTTTAGGTTAAAGAATGCAGGAGCAACCTATCAAAGAATGGCCACTAAGCTTTTCCATAACATGATGCATAAGGAGGTAGAAGTCTATGTAGATGACATAGTGGTTAAATCCATAGAAAAAGAAGGACATTTTGAGGTGCTAAAAAAGTTCTTCCCGAGGTTAGACCGATTCAACATGGGACTCAACCCCAAAAAGTGCATTTTTAGAGTAATGTTAGGCAAATTTGTGGTCAATAACAATGGTATCAAGGTAGATAATGATAAGGTAAAGGCAATTCTAGAAATTCCTACTCCTCAAATGAAAAAAAAAGATGTATGGGCATTCCTAGGAAAGTTGCAATACATCAGTAAGTTTATAGCCAAACTCACATCTATTTGTGAACCCTTATTCAAGCTATTATGGAAAAACTAACCTTATGAATGGAATAGAGATTGTTAAAAAGAATTCAAAGCCATAAAGCAATTTTTAACCAAACCTCTAGTCTTAAAACAACCAAAACCAGGGAAAGCCCTAATCTTATACCTAGCAGTAGAGGAGAACTCCATTAAAGCCCTCATTGCATAAGTAGATGAGTTTGGGTAGAAAATGTAGTTTACTACTTAAGTAAAAGCTATTCCTATATGAATAGAGGTATGTCAAAGGGGAGAAGATATGTTTAGGACTAATCTAGGTTCCTAGAAGCTCTGCCACTACTTTCAATCATACAAAATGGAGGCAATAGCTAGACATGACCCTTTAAGGTATCTATACACCGCACCATCTCTAGTGGGTAAAATGGGCAAATGGATTATGTTACTGGAAGAGTTTGACATCTCTTAGGTAACCAAGAAGACAACTAAAGGATGAGATGTAGCTGACTTCTTTGCATAACAACCAGTTGAGAGTGAAGAGGCAAAATTTGAATTTTTGGATGAATACTTAGGGGTAATATCCTAGGAAGGATGGAAATGTACTTTGATGGAGTAGTGAACCAAAAAGGTGTAGGCACTAGTGTATTAATTATTAGCCCAAAAAAGGAACAAATGTCTATCACAAAGAAGTTAGACTTTTAAGCAACCAATAACATCACTGTATATGAAGCATGTATCTATGGCATCGAAACTCTATTCCTAGTAGGGGTAAAAAAAATCAATATGTATGGTGATTCTATATTGGTATTATAACAAGTAAAAGGTAACTAGAGGTTAAGATGAAAATCTCAACAGGTATGTCAAAATAATCATAGACTTGTCAGAGGCTTTTGACATATATACCTTTCATCATATTCCAAGAGAACAAAATTAGGTGGTCAATGCCCTAGCAACCTTAATGTCAGTAGCTAATCTCACTAAAAAGGACATGCCTAAGCCAATGTACTTCATTAAGCAAAGATTTCCAATATACATAGGTATAGTTAGCACTATAGAGGTAGAGACAAATAGTAATTTGCCTTGGTACCATGACATTCAAACATATTTAGAGACTAAGGGATATCTAAAACATGCAACTGAAAAAGATGAGAAAGTACTACAAAAACTATCTACTCAGTTTGTTTTCTTCCAAGGAATGCTATACAAAAGGCATTACAATGACATTTAACTCAGGTGTATGGATGAAGCAGAAGCCTAGAAGATACTAGCAAAAGTACATGAGGATGTGTGTGGTTCGCATATGAAATGGAGAAATCTAGTAAAGAAGATCATGAGATTGGGCTATTACTGGTTGACCATGGAAATGAGTTGTTGCAATTTTATCAAGAGATGCCATAAGTGCCAAATTTATGCCAACCTAAGTCACTTACCACTAATTAAACTAACTAGTTTGTCTTTCCCATGGCTATTTTCTGTGTGGGGAATTTAAATAATAGCTAATATAAGGCTATCTACAGTGACAGGTCATAAGTATATATGGGTGGCAATTGACTACTTTTCAAAGTAGGTAGAAGCTGAATCTTTTAATAAATTTGGGTTAAGGCAAATGGCCACATTTATTGAAAGAAATATCATTTGCAAGTACCATAACAAGTAATTTTAGACAATGGAGTGCAATTTCAAGGCAAAACCAAATAACTCCTATAAAAGTATCAGATTGAGGACAATAAATCTTCCCTCTATAGGCCTTAAGCCAATTGTGTAGTGGAAGTAACCAATAAAAATGTCAAGAAAATTTTGAAAAAAATGATGGTTACCTATAAAGATTAGGCAAAAATGTTGCCTTTTGCACTTTGGGGTTTTAGGATGATAGTTAAAACTTCAATGAATGTCATGCCTTACTTACTAGTATATGGAATGGAAGTTGTATTACTAGTAGAAATTGAGGTTCCTTCATTAAAGGCAGTCTTGGAAGCAGAAGTGCTAGAAACTAAATAGGTAAGGACTAGATATGAATAGCTAATATTAGTTGATGAAAAACGGATGAAAGCTCTATATCATATACAGTTGTATCAAAAGAAGCTTGATAAGGCTTACAATAAGAAAGTTAAGCCAAGTTCCATTTGAGAAGGTGATCTTGTCTTGAAATAAATTAGGCCTTTGCTAATAAACCCTAGAGGAAAATTTAAGCCTAATTAGAAAGTCCATACATAGTGAAGAAAGTACTTAAGCATAGAGGTATCAAAATCTCATATTTACAAGGCATTGAATTTTTGGAACCTATGAACATGGATAGATTGAAAAAGTACTTTTGCTAAAAAAAAGAAGTCCACTAAGTTGAATACCTCAAAGGTGGCCACAGAGGCAAAAATTAGGAACCCTGATGAGGTGAAAACTTGAAAATAGGCACTTCATGCAAAATTTAAGGGAACAAAGAGAAAATATTCAATCAAGAAAATCTACAAAGGCTTATTGATAAGGGTAGTATTATCAAAGGGCAACTAATATATTTACCAAGATTAAGTAGGTTAGTCTTAAATGCAATTGATGATTAGAAATACTTAGTTATGATCATTAGTATGCAAACTTCCATCTTGTGAGAAAAATCATACAAATAAATGAACTCTAAAAGTCTAGATACAATCTTTCTTTCTAGATGTAGAAGATGTATCCTCATTCATTCTCTTCAGTCCAAGTGTCCTGTTATCTCTTGATGTACTAATAATCCAATCTTTATAATGATTGTCTGTACTTGTTTCACTAGATTAATGATTAGCTACACTTTTTAGCATAGAATGATGTTTTCACAATTCTAGATATAAGCATAGGAAATGTCGTGTGAAGATCAACCTTGGAAGCCTAAAGGTTTATAAGGGACTCGTTGTATCAAATCAAATTGTCTTTGGATAGGTTAAGGGATATAAAATGTCACATGCCTTAATCCAATTAATAGAACACAACTCGAATGACAAGATTGAGAAAAGTGAGAAATCTTCCACTAAGGAGACATCTATCGAATCTCATTAATCTCACTAAGCTAGGTAGTCCACATTTCTAATGTGTTAAACTTTCTCTCAAGTCTCTTCTCTTAATGATGACTTGAGGCATATCTAATCCAAATCTTGTCAAGAGGCATAGAAAGCACCTTCAACTTCTCCTCCGACCATATCTAAAAAGAAAATCCATTAGTTTGGAAAATTCAAAAAATACCACTTAAGAAAAAGTTAGGCAAACACGTTAATGCAAAAACCCATACGGGAGTACTAAGAAAAATTAGGGTAAAAAAAAGAGTTAGAGGGAAACTTAAATGGGCTCTCTAAGTAAAATAAGCTTGTAAAAGCAAAGGACATCTTGCCAAGAAGTTGATGTCACATTTCTTTAAGGCATTAAATCCTTGGATGGTCTTAGCAACAATGACACCAAAATGATTGTTCCCAAAATAAACTTTAGTTAGAATTTGAAGCACTTTATAATTATAATGCTTGTCCTCATAAGTGACCACCAATAAGTCACCAAAGATGCAGAACAGGATGCACTTTACCCATTTTACTAAACTGGATGAAAGTTGATTGACAAACTTAAGAATTGTCTATAAAGAAATTGGGCTTACACCTAGGATAACCTTTTGAGCCACCAAGGGAGAAACCACTAAGGTAAGCATAATGTTCATGGGGTAATAATTATCAAAAGATGGGATAACAAAGGGAACATCTAAAGAAAATTCAAAATTCACGATAATAGCAAACTCCTCGGGTACAAGAACAATCTCTTTATGATTGAGGATGAAAACATGAAAAATGGGATCCTAATAATAGAGAGTGGCCTAAAGAAAATTAGGGTCTATCTTTACTTTCTTCAAAAATCTAATAGCAGAAAATGGAGTAAGAATTGAAAAATCCCAAGTGGCTTTGGAATCCAAAATTTTGGACAACTAATGACTAAAGGTGAGAGACATGGTGAAGATAGCAAGAATGGCTTAGAGGGGAGGTATGTATAGGCATCAAAGCAATGTAATTCCTAACATGACATGGATAAGGAATCCAAGATACATGAGAATGTCTGCACAAACCCTGAGGTAGGAAAAATTAATGTCAAAGTCTATACAGACTATATCTAAGCAACCCTAAACACATAGTTACTTAGTTTGCATAAACTTTCACTATGGTGACTCACTAAAGACACTAACTATGTATAAGACCATTCAACACCAAGTCTATACGAACTAAAGTAGTAAAAGAGAAAAGGTCTGCATAGATAATGGATTTAAGAAAGGTATTTTAAAATGTTAATAAGAGGTTCACTAACAAAGTAAAGTGAGCAAGCTTAAGGAATATCAGAGATTTAGGATAATGGATGATTGGGCAACAAATACAAAGGCAGTAAAGACAACTCATAATCACTTGATTAAAGTTATTAAAGTTATTGGTGTTAAAGCAGTTCATTATTCCTTGTCAAATGAGTTAAGGGTGGTTGCTAATAGTTTCCCACTATGGTATTAATCAAAATAACGCGAGACCATTGATGAATATGCTAAAACTAATTACTTGAGAACTGTCACTAAAAATATAATGCTTAGGAGACTACACTATATATCTATATGATGAAGTGATTCAACTTCCTAGTTACATGGATGGTCTAAACTCCAGCATGAGTCCTGCTCTGGAACTCCTTACCATGGGGGATGTCATATGTAGAAAGTGAAAGAGTTTCTTTGTATACTTTTAAGAATACTGTGTTTTGTTGTAAAAATTCCCTTGTATGTTAGTTTTTTGCTCATTCATATGCAAAAGTGTAAATGTATTTAAACAAAAAAATGTACATATTATAGCAAATGTTCTAAACATATGTATATATAAAAATTGAGGACCTGTCAATAAAAGAATAAAGGCTACCATCATCTTTATTCTTCTTCCTCACTCTTTGTGTCCTTGTCATATGAAGATAGTACCAATTTATCAAAAATTTTTAATGCCCTCAACTTTCTTCAAGCATCACAAAGTGCAACCACCCTTCTAGTCAACTTATTCTATAAAAAGAATGAGGGATCAATACATCTCATTTCATGCATATCATGCACACATACTTAACTAACAATTGCTAGAAAAGACTTACAATGAGGACGCGAGTCTCATTTACCATCGCTCACCTAAAAGCCTCTACTACCTCAGTAGTCCTCTCAATTAGAGCCCTCATAACTTGGTAAAACCCAAGCAAGAAATGTTATAGACAATGAAATCAACAAGGTCAAGAGGTCATAAAGGTTACATTAGTGTGGTCTTGACCAGCTCAAAAGGCACAAGCTAGTTGTCTTTGATCCTAAGGTGCATAAAGGTTAACTCCCTATCAATGCCATATTATATGTAACTTAGCTCAGACATATTATGAAGAGTATTAAGAACCTCGCCATGCATCGATGAGAGCAAGCAGCTAGGGTTAAAGCTTCACACTATGGAGTATATATAAAAAGAGGTGAAAATTGAGGCCTCTTAGAGCTAGGAGTTGTCCTAAACCTTTTCCTAGAAGAAAAAGGCTCAACCTCAAAAATAGGAGTAGAAGTCTACAAGATAAAGTTAGAAACTACACTCAAGAGACTAAAACAAACATCAAGAATATGCCTAAGGGGTAGGGTCCAAAGTGTAAGGCACTCGAGGTAGCAAATGAGTGGATGCCCAAGAGGAATAGTCCTCTCCATTTGTCTCCACCAATGTATCCCCAAGCATCCTTACAATCATGCCCTACACAAACTCTATATCATTTGAGTTAGGAGGACCTTGATAGATAGTGTGCATCGAGGCCCATATGCCAACTCAACACTCTCTCTTCTAAGAACCAAGAGTAGGCCTTTGAGGTAGTTAACAAAATTATTTGAGAGGATAGTTTTCAGATGGAGTGAAAAAAGTAAGACATCTCCTCGAAGGGAAAGATCACCATATAAAGTCAATCTGAAAAAGAAACAAGTAAGCATTAACCACACAATAAATGAACAAAATCACTAATAATGTGTCTACATATGGAGGATTACTCATATTGGTTTAAGCCTGAGAATTGAGATACTAGTAGTGTTACATCAAAGAGGAGGCATTCCAAGGCCCTAAGGATGGCCGGACCATCTATCTATCATCGGATACCAGTAAAGAATGTCCAGCTCATATGGTCGTGGTAGCAAGTGAAGCTTATAGGTCTTATAAAAAATAAGGTTCAATGCTAGAATCAAAAAGAAAAGTGATCACAAAGAAATGGAAAAGAGACTAGAAAGATTACTCACTAGAATGCCTAACACAAAACTTTGGATGAAGCAATGGCTCTTCTTAGTTTGAGCCACTATGTCCATACTCCTATACATTCATCTAAAGGAAGAATAACACTAGTTCTAGGAATCGATGCCCTTAATCTGCTTTAAGATGGGGAAGAAGCTCTAACTCATATTGTCATTAGCATTTTATGAAAAATATGGTCCCCAGTAGATACAAGATAAAGCAATGAGCATACTTTACAACATCGAGATGACTAGAAAAAGTAGTATTAATCTATCGCTTGCGCAAATCCTTATATCATATACTACTAAAGTGATCTTAAGGCATGAATCCCAATAAGTTCCTTACCCTTTAAAGCCAAAGTGAAGGGTACTAATAGCTAGCATCAAAAGCAATCATTCTCCCAGTGCATAACACACCGGGGATGAAAGCCTAATCAAATAGGGTGATCATTAGCACATTGAAGGATAGGTTAAACATATGCATGGTGTATATCCACCTATCAAGCAAGGTTCAAAGTGCCTACAAGTCTATATGAAAGTCTTATCTAATGAGATGGTCCATAAAGGTGTAGAAACTAGTCACTCTCACCTGATCTTTGACTGCAACAGGCATCACAGAGTACCATTTTTGTGGTCTAGACAACATAGCCCCACACTTGAGATGTGTTTGCATAAAAAGGTAACAAAAGTAAATATGCAATAATAATAATAATAATAATTAACTTAAAGGCATGAACAAAGTCCCTATAAACCTAAACCATTACGTAAAGAGTTCGCATGGACTAATTCAAATAGGAGTCTGCATGGACTAGGACTAGCCAAGATCAGCACAGACTTAGTTCCACATATAGAAATTCATAAATGCATAGAACATTTAAAAGGCATATAATAGCTTTAAAAGTAGTTTGCATAGACCCACAACATCAAAATATTTTGTTCACATAGACCACTACCCTACCATATGCAGAATCACACAATATGTATTCCTAAGACTTTTGTAAAATTGCACACTGAATAAAGTCCACATAGACAAATTATGCCCTAACCAAACTAAGTTTACATGGACCTATCGAATTATAATCATAGCAATAGTGAAGAAGATAGAGCTAAACTAATAAAAACTAACATAAAAAGGCCAAGGCATGGGAATTGACTTAAAGGTAGACTTCTGAGTAGGCATGGTGAGTAAGGTCCACCAAAATCGAAACCAATTCACCATGGTGAATTCCATTCATCGGAGTCACATTTTTTGGGTGATTAATGGATAAAGAAAGGAGAAAACCCTCCAAAATAGGCATCAAAATGTCTATTTCTAGAGGTAGAGGAGGAGAATCCATCGCTAATGAAAGCAATAGAGTTGCCAAAACCACTTTAGTGGCCACTACAATATTAGAGGATGAAGAAAAAGAGCTAGAAGAATGGGAAAAAGCCATTACAAGTGTTTTTGGAAGGAAAATTGAGAGAAAAGTTACTAAGAAGAGAAAAAAATAGAAATGAGGAAGAAGAAGAGAGATTGATAGTTTTAAATATGTTACTCAAGTCCGTATGGCCATACTTACACATGTCCATATAAACTAAATCGGTAGCCTAAATTCCATTAGCATGTAATCTGCATGGAGCATACTTAAGGGCCCATGTTCTTTACAATGACATCCATATGGACTTGGTCTTAAGCTAACACTTTCTAAGTCCGCATAGACTTAGTTTGTTCAGGTTGTCTAAAAACATGACTCCAAAAAAGCACAAGAGTAATCAAACTAATGTCAGAGAAGGAATAATGAATAAAAATGTATAAAATTTTGCATCTAAATGCAAGAATACAAGTAAAATTGGCTTGTCAACAAACTATATAAGTCATTTTTTTTAATGAGCCTGCATACATTTTTTCAATTGACAAAATCAATTTTAAGCCAACTTTCCATAGTATCATTAGCTAATTAACAAATAAATTTGTTTTATTCAATTTTTCAAACTATTAAAATGAATTTAACCCTCATTTATCGAAGAATTAAATTAGGTTATCTATTTTAATTTTAATTTCAAATTATAAATTATATTCACCCATTTCAACTAAATTACATATGTCTTCATCTATCCATCTAATTTTTTTCATTTAGAAAATGTTTACATAATCAAGATGTTTTTTTAGCTAGAAACAAAATAGGTCAAAATTGGTCTATCTATTTAGTTTATTTTCAAGCTAATAGATTCAGCCTTTTCTTTCAAAATTTCCCCAAATACATTCAATTGATTTTAGTAAAGCATTAAAAATAAATTAGTTAAGGAGTTATTTTGTCATCAAAAGTTGAAAAAAAGGAAGAATTGATAAGGAGGAATCAACTTTCCAATCCATTTGAAGCGCCAAGGGGGGATTAGTTGCCTTAAACATGATATTACCCCTTTTATCTATCTTTGTCTAGCAAATTAGATTTAAAAAATTATTTATAAAAGTGCATCATGCTAATTAATCTAAAGATTAGATAATTATCTTGAAAAAAATGAGGCTTGCTTGCTTTAAGCATTAACCCCATCCTCTTGAGCAAAAGATGCTAACAACAGCCTTTCACTTGTGTTACTATAAATCCAACCCAAATATTGTTTGCATTTAGTTTCTAATTATTCTAAAATTTTTATCGTTCTTTGATAAATTCACCTTTAAGTTAATCCATAATATTATCATATTTTCTTTTATGGATTCAACTTCACATTAATCAATAACATTACAATACATTTTTCTTCGAATTCAATTACAAGTTAATTCAACATTTTCATCATTTTTTATGGATTCAGCTTCACGTTAAACCACAATATTAACATATTTTTCTCTTAAAATTCAACTATATGTTAATTCAACATTTTTCTATGGATTCAGCTTTATGTTAATCCATAATATTATCATATTTTCTGTTCGAATTCAATTACACATTAATTCGACATTTTCATCATTTTTTTATGGATTTAGCTTTATGTTAATAAATAATATTGTCATATTTTCTCTTTGAATTCAACTCCAAGTTAATCCAACAATAGTAATACAACATTGACATCTTCTCAAATTTAGCTATGTGCTAATTCAACAAACTCTTGATCAATTTATCTCTCAACTAATCAAGCAATAGAGATAAGTATCTCTTTTTTTACTTTGTTATGCACCGTTTCAATTTTTACATTTCCACAACACACACCAAAGTGGGGGTAACTATAGACACCCTTTTTTAAGCCTATGATGATAACTAGAGATAGGCTTAAGCAATAAAGCAAGCAACCTAGAACCCTAGTCCATAAAGACTATATTGGTACAACTTTACTCAGACTTAATGCTATAAGGTCCGTACCAATTAAGGCCCAGCCTAGAATAATAAGCTTATAACCCATAGTCTATTTGGACAAACTAAAGCCCATGTCTGCATGGACTACAATAAACTTAGCCTAAAATTAGGCCTAAGGTCCACTAAGACAAATGAAAGTCCTTATTTGCATGGACTCAGTCCAAATCAAAGCCTAAGACCTATAGTCTACCTGTAAAAACCAATGACCATGTCTGCACAAACTACCTAGACTCGGCCTAAAGCTAGGCCTAAGGCCTGTAAACTGCCAAGGTGGACCCAAAGCATAGGTCCACATGGACTTAGTAGCTTAAATTCCTACAGACTTGCTGATGAAAAGCTTCTAAAAGCATGAACTTTCTATATGGACTTTAACTCCTAAACTTATCAGGATTTTGCCTCTTTTGAATGGGTAAGCTATCTGTTAAGCTTATAAATACCCTCTCTTGGGTGAGAATTAGAGGAGGCTATCAAAAAGCCCTTAACCCACTATTTTGAGAGTCTAAACATGGACTCTAGAGTAGGATTTGATCTACTAAACCTTAATCCACACTAAAAAATAATAGTTCTTTCTAAAACCCTACCTTTGCATTATTTCTTAAAGCTTATTTACAAGGTAAGATTTAAGGCTTTTATTTTTTTTCATATCTATTCATTCATATTGTTTCTATAAATTAATAATATGCCATGATTAATTATATGTGGTGTGATTTTATATGATCCCCACATCAATTATAAGAGTAGGTTGACATTTTAAACTATTTCCTTAACATTTATTTTTCTCTTAAAATGATGTAATCATTTTGTAATTAACACTCTAATCACACGAACTTACCTTAACACGTGATAAAGTCTACATAGACTTAATATTTAAATATGTTCATGATTTGATATCTGTGCAGACTATTAGTCAGTAATAGTCTTTTGTTTACTTTGTATACTGTGTTTTAATGTATTTTGTTTACCATGTTGACATGCTTGTATATATTATCATGTTGTATGATAATTATGTTCCTTAATATGCATATTATTGATATTTTATAACTAATATATGGTTCGCATAAACTCCCTTTCATGAGGATTGTAGTATACCTAAACTCCCTTTTATGAGAATTATAGTCTGTGTAGATGTATATGTTTTATGAATGTGTATTCTGTATTGTGGTCTGCACGGACTCTTTTTCATAAATAACATAGTCTACATGGATATGTATTATATATGCATATGTGTTCTTTCTGTAAGTCCATATGGACTCCCTTTCATAAAGAGTGTAGTCTGCATGAATACATTTTTTGAAATCAAGTCCTTATGAATATAGGTATTTATCTTTATGTTTTCCTTTGCATGATTAATTCATTATTCTTTTAGTTATAATCATCATTCAAGCATGCATCATGATCATTCATATTTATATCACACAAGTTATTATCATTTTATTTGGTATTGTTCTTAGGTCCTAATGGTCCATTATTTGTGTTACTAACCTCTTTCTTTGAGTTATATAAGAGTGACCATTTTTACTAGATATAAGGTCTAGATAGACATATTAGCCATGACATGTTGTAGTTCACATAGACATAGACCAGAGCCATAATGAGTCCACACAGACTTGACAATGTAGAGATAGGACCAAAAAGCTTGTTCTTTGTTTATTGATTTGGTTTTGTACCTTTTATTTCTTTTATCTATTTTTGGTTGTAATAGGTAGATCAATAACTTATTTTACACACCAAAAGCCTAACCTCACATCATTGGTTTTCTACATAATAAATTGATGTTTTTCATAATAAAATGGTTTGGTGTTTTCCTTAAAAAAAGTCACATGAAAAATGTATTTTAACAAAGGCCAATCTCTTAGAGATGGTAGTTAGGCAATTACTAGCAATTCCTATGGAAATATGGGTTGTTGTCAGGTCAAACAACAACTAGTCAATAACTCTATTTTTGGATGTTCAATACACACTTGTGCTTGTTGTACATTCTGAATAAGGTAATTTATTCTCACTGAGTGAAAAGGTGACATCAATGCTTTAAATAAAATGCTTGCTTGCATGATACAGGATTGATAAACATTAGAATATAAAGGAAGGTATATTATTGAGGCATAAATAAGATCTAATCCTAAACCCTTTCTAGGCAAAAGATTAATAGTCCTAATGTAGTGCCATATGGTGACTCTAAACACTAACCACCTTGTCCCTGGTAAACAGGCATAAATCTATACTTTGTTTTTTTTTTATTAAAACTCAATAATTATTATTATGTTCCTTATTTAAACAAGAATATTATTTCTTTATCTTGTCTTGTTGAAAAAAATTTTGATATTTTCATTAATAATACCAAAGGTTGCTCAGTTTATAAGGATAACATTTTGTATTGTTTGTTACTAATGTTAATTGATTTCATATTCTTGATAATTAAAAGGAGATCTATAACATTAATATCAAAAGATAAAAGGTTGATAGCTTGGAACCATCTATCTTGTGGCATTATCAACTTAGCCATAAAAATGAGAAGTGCATGACTAAGTTACACAAGTCTAAGGACTTAGGCTCATTTAATTTTGAATTAATTAAAACATGCAAATCTTATTTATTGGGCAAGATGACAAAGACACTTTTTAGTGGAAAATGATAATGTATTAGTTGTTTGTTTGACCTAATACATATAGATGTATATGGTCTAATAACTACATATGCAAAAAGTGGGTATCTGAACTTTAATACCATTATAAATTTTTATTCACAATATTGGTATGTGTACTTAATGAAGTACAAATCTAAAATGTTTGAAGCGTTCAAAGAGTTTAGATATGAAGTGAAGAAACATCTTGACAAAAGTGTTAAAACACTTTGATAAGATTGAGGTGGAGACTCTTAAGTTAAGAATTTCAAAGGTATCTTAGAGATAATAGGATATTAACTCAATTAACTCCTCCATATACACTATAGCATAATGGTGTATCTAAAAGGAGAAATCAAACCCTATTAGGCATGGTTTGATCTATGATAAGCTTTGTAACTCTACCTAAGCCATTTAGAATTATGTACTAGAAATTGTTGTTTATATTATAAAGAGAGTTCCATTAAAGTTGGTTGACGTTACACCACATGAGATATGGTAAACAATAAACCAATTCTTTCACACTTGAAAGTATGGGGTTGCCCTACTTATGCAAAAAGAATTGTGTCAAAGAATATTGATGCTAAATTTGACAAGTGCTTATTTTTGGGGTATCTAAAGGAGTTTTTTGGATATTATTTTTACAACACTTTGGAATAAGAGGTTCTTGTTTCAAAGCATGTTATCTTCCTAGAGAAAGAGTTTATCTTAGAGGAAAATAATAGGAGCATAATTGAACTTATTAAAGTTTAAGATTGACAAATAGAGGTAGATCAATTGACCAATCTTAAGCCTATTACACATGCTAATGATTTAATAGTAAAACTTGTTGTAACGCAAGTTCTTAGACTTTTTATTAGGGTTCATACTACTCTTGAAGATATGGATTTCTCATAGATAATAGTAACATAACTATAGTAGAAGAGGTTAAGCCCACATACTATGAGGAGGTTTTAAAGAGTTTAAAATATGAACTATGGCTGAAATCCATACAATCCGAGATGGATTCCATGTATAACAACCACGTGTGGACTTTTATTGATGCACCTAAGGAGATAAAACCCATTGGGTGTAAGTGGATCTTTAAAAAGATAATCGACATGAAAGGTAACATAGTTAACTATAAAGCAAGGTTAGTTACAAAAGGTTATCATCAAAGAAAGGAATTGACTTCGATAAAAAATTTTCACCAATAGCCATGCTTAAATCTAATAAAGCTATGGCCACTCCTTATGATTATGAGATATGATAGATGAATTTGAGAACAACTTTCCTCAATGGAAATCTATCAAAATAGGTGTATATGACATAACCAGATGATTCACATCTATAGATAATAGCAAGGTATGCAAGCTTCAAAGATTCATTTGTGGATTGAAGTAAGCATCTATGAGCTAAAACATCCAATTTGATAAGACAATCAAAGAGTTTAGTTCCTCACAAAATCTAGATGAATTATGTGTTTATAAGAAGGTTAGTCAAAGTGTATTCATTTTCCTAGTGCTATATGCTAATGATATATTACTTATAAGAAAGATGTCTCAACTCTTTAATCAGTCAAATTTTAGATTTTAATGGAATTTTCCATGAAAGACCTTATCATGCAACTTGCATACTAGCGATGAAGATTTAAGAAGTTGATATGTCTTTTGCAATCTACATACATAGATAAAATGCTAAAGAGGTTT
>CANXYI010076824.1:0-20358 GCA_948208565.1 Hura crepitans
ATTTTTAAATTTCAACTTTTTCATCAACTTAAAGCTCCTCGAAGTTTCATGACTAGTGCCACTACCTCAATTCATGTGCAAGTGACTCAACAACCTAGGCACACTTCCCGAACCCTATGGCACTATTCATAGAGCCTCAAATCATGGGCATTACACTAATACCGCCAAATGTGATACCCCTCACCCAGTTCGATCATCTGACCCAAGTGAGAAGTGACACACAATCGATATCCAAACTATTCTTAATTAAAACCCATATAAATTAAAATCTTTTGAAACATTTGATTATGTATGAAGACTTAATGAAAACCTTTTCAAAGTTAAAACAGTTGGAAAATCATCATGTCAAAAATTCAATAGTATAATGGTTGTACTAGGATAATATTCCTAAAATGAATAGTAACTTGTATATCAAAAACACTTCTATAAACTCATTCAATATCCTTTCAATACAACTGGATCCTTCTAATCTACCCAAAATCTCAACACAACATTCTTAGTAAAACATACATTTCAATAGCACAAGCATAATAAAATCCAATATATGTAGTTTATACACACACACACATACACACACCCCTTATGAAAGTACTTGTGTTCTGATAAAAGTTACAAAATATTTTAAAAACTAGTTTAGGCCCAATTCCCTTTGTATAACATATGAATGCAAACATGCATACATCCCATAATTTATACAAAGGAAATGAAAAATACCAAAATCAAGTTGATTTGTACAAGGCTTTTGCTATAACTTGTTTCTTTCACCTACGCACCACAAAAACAACGATGCACTGAGCATAAAGCTTGGTGGTGTATTCAATATAGCATATATAAACTCATGTATATGTATACTGGCTCTATATTATGTAATGCATAACTAGTTATAACATTCATGCATAAGCCATTAATCAATCCCCATATGTATCATTATTTACATCATTCATAATATGACTTTAAACAAGTAATACATCTCATGCCTACCAGTATAATCTAATAGGTGTCACATAATGAAATGTCATTTTGATATCATCCACCAAACCATTATTACATTATGTAGAGTCTATTTCTTTGCCTATATACTTGTAACACAAAGTACCCAAAACTGGATATCGAGAATCGGTGACCACAAAGGTATGACGATGACCACTGAGGTTTGACGGTGACCATGAAGGTCTGATATAGTGACCTAAAGGTCTAATATAATAACTCGAATGTCTGAAATCAAATAATGGCCTTAAGGCAAATATGGTGGCCCGAAGACCTTAAAAATAAGCACCAAAGTGCCTTAGCAGCTACTAATCTTCCTAGTTGATCAATCAACCTATCTAAGCTAAGTTATCTGCATATATAGGCCATCACCATCTAAAAAAAATTTCACCTTTTTAAAATAGTTTGTGTTGGTTTTACATGCCCTTTGGCAAACAAATGACCAAATGAGGGTAACTAAGATCATTTTATCATATCATACATAAAGCTTGTTTCACACATCATAACCATTTTATTAAGCCATTTACAATCATCAATATGCTAAACCTTTCTTGTTATACCAATATATTCATCTCATCAATTTGTTTTGTGAATGCTTAGAGCAATATCTCACTATAGTTTATTTGGCCATGACATTTAGTATGGCATTAACATGCTCATACAATTATCTCTATATTAAAGCACCGTATTTAACATGTGATAACATACAACCATCTCATGATCATTTGCATATCATCATAGTCATACATAATTATCATATCATGTAACATTTATATGATTACATACACACTTACTCTTTGTATCACATATACCATTATCCCTCTTTTGCACACAACACATATATAAGTCATTTTCATAACAGCATTAACATATTGTAACACCAAACTCAGTATTCAAACAACTTTAATCCATTCCTCGAGTCACAATTCAGCCAACATGATAAACATACATAAATCATTCATCATGCCTTTAGGTTACACTATTCTAGACCATGACTTACATTACTGTCCATTTCACAAGCCTATACAAAGCATACCATATGCAATTCACACTATTAAAATGCCTCTAAAGGACCATTCAGCTATTTCCTAGCACAAGCATCAAACAATCCAAATTTTCTATATTAGCCATTAATCAAACACATTTATCACATAACTTTGCCATTTTCATCATCACAAAGTCAACCTAAGCTTTAAGTAAGTTTCGGCCACCTCTTGAAAAACATTATCAACATCTCATTTTTACCACATAGTATACTTAAAATCATGTTTATAACGTTATAAAATAAGCCATAACCAATTTAAGCCATTTACATACATAATCATATTAATTACATACACCAACACACACTTTAACTCATGCACACACACACACACACAATTTCTATGTTACATTGAATACACATACCAAATTGATTCTTTTGACACCAAAAAAGCATTTCACACCTTCTTTTTGCCTTTGGTCTTCACTATTTCTTATTTGTCTACATACATACACAACATAAAGTTTTAAAAATTCCAAATGAACATGCACAATAAAACTCAAAATTAACCTAAGAATAAGCTTGTAGAAACTCTAAAACACCTTAGAAAAATATAAATTAAAGTAAATAACCACTTACACAAAATGGGGTTACTATTTATCAACCCCTAAAATCTCTAAGAACTCCTGATCTAATCACTTTCTCAAGGAAATCTCACTATAAACTCATGTTATTCCATCACAAATCAAGGTTGGAGCTGTTAATTTGGTATGGGAATGAAGAAGAAAAGAAAAATGGATAGAGGAGGAATTGCTATTAGTGTTGGGTTCTAAAGGGTTGAAAGGGTGGAAGACAACACTATTTAAGTGTTGATTTCCCCTTTAACCCTTTAAATAGTCCCTTGATTAATGGTGGAGATTTTCCCTATTTTGATCTAAGGGCTCCCCTTTTTCCATACTTTAAATCCCTTTACTTTAATTCTTCTTTTCAATCCAAATGCCAAAAACCCCATCTTAGATCCCATATAAACCCTTATAACAAGACTCAAAAGCCTTAAAAAAATTGCATTCAAAAAACTTAAAAAATCGATTAAAAATAATACTTTTAACATTACCCGACTTTTCTAAAATACTTCTCGATATTTAAAAATTCTAATTCCAATGCCAATGGATTATTTGAAATTTTTGAGTATCAAATTATATTGATCTCATGTCTTTTTTAGTAAAAATGAATATGTTACAGTTCAGCTAAAACTGCATCACTATTCATAAAACACCGCCGTAAAAACTTTGATGTCATTTTTAACTATCTAAATGACTTTTTTCACTTCAAATTTTATCCAAAATTATATTGTGGTTAATACTTCCATCTGGTCATATTAGTGTAATCTAGGTCTTGGAAAACACTATTCATATCCCAGGAAGTAGTATTTATAACACTGAGATTTTTAGGCATTATGTGACTCTCGAGTCTAATAGGTAAAAATTCACAAATTAGGATTGTTCAGATCAAGTTATTATTCACACAAAACCAAGACTCAAATTTTATTTTCAATTTTTGTTCCTTTAAATAAATGCATTCTTAAAATTTAACACCTTCATATACATGAATACTACTTTCATCTGGTCGAATTAATCTAGCTCAAGGTTTCTAAAAGCACTATTCTTGGTCCAAGATGTACTATTCACAACCCAAGATTTTTTATGTTTTAAAAAGTGAAAAAGATTAAAAGAGAAGTACTAATTAATTTGACAAAAAAGATTGGTAAAACTTGAAATTGTAAAATTAACTTATATAAAAAGATTATGTGATTAAGGGAATGAATAAAATTGATATAATGAGTATATTACTTTGGAATTATTCAATTTGACATAAGTAAATTATTTAATTAAAATTCATGCATGAGAAAAATTCAAAAATAGAAAATTCAAAATAATTAATTATGATATTTTGTGAATGAAATATTTAAGAATTACTTTAATGAGTAAGTATCAGAAGTCATTTTCATTAAAGTATGCACCACTAAGTAAGATTTGTTTTGCACATTTGAAATTGCCACGCACAAGTATAGACTTAGTAGATAGAAGATTGAAATAAAATATCGATAGCCAAAGAGTTAAGTCACATGAAAATTATATTTTTCAGTCATCATGTACTTTTATATTTTAAGCTTGAGGAGATAGATTTATATTCCAATTATGCATATGGATGATTGTGCACATGCACGTGTGTAATTCCAAAAGATATGAGGCACATAAATGATGTATAAAATATTAGTTGTATGATAATTATGTATGATATTGAAATTGTAAGTTGTGACTTTGAGGTTGCATATGATAATTCTAGGTTAGATATTTGAATACACATAATGAGATTGAAATTTGTTTGATATATTAGGTTAGTGATTTTGGGATGAATTGATGAATATGTAAATGAGTATATATTGTCTTGCATTTGAGATGGATCTTTGAGTTCACAGGTTTAATAGTATTGATGGTAATGCTGAAATTTTGAGTGCTACTGTCTTAGTGTTACATAGATTTATATGAAAAAGAAATTTTATAGTACAAGTTATAGATGCTTCCTACGCATGTTGTAACATTTGCTAATTTGATTTCATTGTAAATCAAATAAGGAGGTGTTAAAAAGACAACCAAGTGTCAACTTTAGTTGATCCACTTGAATGTTAAAAATCTATTAATTGCAAATGGATCTTTAAGAAGAAGACTAATATAGATTTTAATTGTATTACCTATAAAGCTCATTTAGTTACGAATGGTTATCATTAAAAATAAGGAATTTACTACGATGAAATTGTGACACCCCTTACTCAATCTGGTCGCTAGACCCAAATAAGGAGTGTACACATAAACATGCTATCCGAACTTAGCCTTTTACTTTTACTTAAAAATCTAAATAAATTAAAACCTTTTTAAAACACATGTTTGATTTGAAATTAAAGTCTTAAAATTCTATTCTTAAATAAATAAAAGAACCATTTAAAATGTTAAAACCATTTCAGGAATCATCGTGTTGAAAATCCGGCAGCATAACAGCTATACTAGGACACAATCCTAAAATGAATAATAACCTATAGAAGAAAACAACACTTCTAAAAATCATCCATCTCATTCCAAACTCAAATTGGTCCTTCTAACCATCCAACAATATCTCAATAGTTTAAAACAATGTAGCAACAAAAAATATTTCATACAGTATAAATGCAGTTTAAAACTTGCTTTAACAATTACAAAAACAAATACAATCCTAGATTAGGCCCAATCCCTCTCATGTTACATATAAGTGCCACTAATCATATACATCACATAATAAATATGTACAAATCAACAAAATACCAAAAAGTGTCTTGCTCTTGATTTGCAACAATTATGAGGCTTTAACTCAAATCGGGTCCTTCAACCTATGCATTGCAATTAAAATGATGCGCTAAGCAAACTTGCTTAGTGTTGTAATTAAAGGAATTTAAGTGCTCACACAATCATACTCATATGTATATAATGACAATACAATCATACGCAACCATATACATTTATGTATAGAATGCAATTCAAAATAAGCAGAAAACTTATTTATACCTTCACCTCATAAACAAGCATTTTATCATAATTAACTTCCATAAACATTATTAAATCTCAACATCAACATTTTTAATGAATTTCATCACCTTATCTGTTTTACTACCCATACTTAAGGAAACACATGACTATACTGGATAATAGGGACATCGAGCCACAGAGGCAGCTAGAACCACAAAAGCCCATAAATTTAGACTTAAAGGTCATAATCCGAACCCAAATGTCATAATGAGGTACTAAAATACCTAGCAGCTGCTAAATCCCTAGTTGACCGATCAACTTATCCAACCTAGGTTGGTAACTAGTACGGGTTAATCACCAATTTCTTTTTCTTGGCTTCACCATTTTAAATAGCTTAAAGTAAACTTTTAATAATGGTTAAGCTAACAAATGACCAACCGGGAAACTAAAATTCTTTATGCTTACATTAAGTTTATGACACCTCTTACGCAATCCAGTTGCCGAACCCGAATAAGGGATCCACACACAAATGTATTATCCGAACTCTTATACCATCTTAACATATTAAAACATGATTTTAAACTTTGTTAACAAAATAAGTCTTTATAAAAATATGTGTTAACAAAAACTTTTCAAAATTTTAGGTTTGATTCACAATTGCGAAATTTCATGTTGAATATCTAGCAGCATAATGGTTGTACTGGGATATAGACCTAAAGATGAATAGTAGCTTACACAGTAAAATGCACTTCTATAAACATTTTGATGTCAAACCATACTTTTTATGATCCTTTTAATCACCCCAAATCATCTAACAACATAGTATCACAATTCATGCATCATTTTTAGCAGCATATAATTAACATAATTCAAAAATCAACTTTAAATAAGTTATAGACATCAGATATCCAAAAACTTACATTTATATTCAGTTTAGGCCCATATTCCTAAAATTACATCATGTGAGTGCTTACAACTATACATCATCATAATTTAGATATATAAAGAATAGCCTTCTCTTGATAAGCTTGATGATCCGAGGTTGTGGCTCAAACTATCTCTTTACCTACCCATCGCAAAGATAAATAATGCTCGAAGCAATAACTTAGTGGTGTAATCGATATAACTTGTATAATTATGCCAAGTAACGACATACATTATCATATGAAATATAAACATTCAAATAACTTCATGATATGTAACATTAGAAGTAATATGCATTTAAGCGATATCATGGCATAAGACATATACATAAGACATCATAAAAATCATATAACACTACATAATGTCATACATCATGTAAACCATTTTCATTATTCATTTCTATCTATTTATGAAGCCTATACTCAAGAAACACATACATTTTGGATAACAGAGTATCAATGGACCACTTAGGCCTTAGGAACCATATAAGCCCTGCATACATTAGACCCGAAGGTTAAAAAATAAATCTAAAGACCAAACACAATAAAGCCAAAGGTCAAAATAAATCATAAACCCATAGGTCAAACATAGGGTAGGCCAGTATGACCCCCATGAACCCATAGGTCCATCTACCAACATAGATCCAAAGATAAATAATAATAGACCCAAAGGCCAAAATGCATTGCAACCCGAAGGCTATGTAAAAACCCAAAGGTAAATGCATCGTAACTCGAAGGCTACATAAGAACCCATCGGTTCACACATCGCAACCCGAAGGCTATGGAGGTACTAAAGTACCCTAGCAACTACTATCACTCTTTGCTGACCGATCAACCTATCCAACTAGGTTGTTTATTTGCATGGGCTACTAACCATTTTATTTTTAGTTTCACCTTATTAACTTAACTTAATATAGTTTTTAATTAAAATGGTTTAGCCAACTAATGACTAAACTAGGTAATTGTGTCATCTCATGATTATTCAAAATTATTATGTCTCATAAAACTTGATCACACATTTTGTGTCATGACAATGCCACATTCTAACATAAGCCCATAATAATGCTTTATGCCATATTTTTCATCATATAATACATTATGTATCCATTGTGTCCTCATAACACTTTATTCATTGTATAACATCTCTTTATGTCACATATAGCTCAATACATGCCTCACACACATTAAGGACATCATACTTGTAACGCCCGTAAGTCAGGGTCTTATGAACAGTACCTTCTAGGCCCAAGGAATGTTCCCTGTGGTGCGGGGCATCGCCACAAGGCCAGAAAGGGGCGTATTGGCCATAAAATTGACGGGCCTGAAAATGGGTAAAATGAATGAATTTAAAAATTTAGCAGAACCAATAAATCATTTCAGGTCAAGAACTAATGTATGAGGAGATAAAATGAGTTTGTGCTGGGATGTGCCCGGACGGACTCAAAAATACCATATCCGGAACCTCAAAAATTCCAATGAGTATGATGGAGAAGAAATTTTAATTTTCTCAAGTCGTTTGATATTTTTTTGAATATTTTATACTAGCGAGTGAATAGTATCAAAAAGTTAATTATGGAATTTTGACTTGAAATTTTACATGGGCCTTAGTGACACTAATTAAGGATTTTTAAAACTGAAATAAGAATTTTTAGAGGTCTAAAGAATTTTCTATGAATTTCTGAAGCTTATAATGGCATAGGGTGAATATTAGTCGTCAGATCGCCACATGTCACAATCAAGGGCATCCATCTACACCTATATGAGAGGTTGCATGTGTATGGCTCACATGTGCAAAAGAAGTCATCTTCCACCTTAGAAACCTAAAAACCCGATGCCATTTCTCTCTCCTCTCTCCTCCAAAATCCACAAAATTTATGTGGATCCTTACCTCTATAGTCCCTAGATTCTAAATATTCTGACAGAATTGAGAAAAAGAGCTTAGATTGGGAGATTTTTCACTTGGGTCAATAGTGACTTTTCTTGAGTAAGTGCCTTTAATCCATTTTTTTTTACTTTTGGTATAAATAGATTAAGGTATTTTAAGGTTAACCATGATTTTAGATTTCAATTTGGAGCTATAGAGAATTTTTGGAAATTTTTCTAAGAAGGAATTGTGTATGTTTAGGTGCTAAGGATACCATTGAGGGAGAGCAAGCTTACAAGCCTGCAAGTGGTGTGGAAAAGGATTTTTCACACCCTAGGTATGTGGAATGGACCCAAATCTAATATTTCTTTGTGTATGGCATGATTGTGTGTATGTACCTTGTATGGACATGCTTAATTTTGGGTGTATGCATGGTGATTAGGTAAAATGAGGTTATAATAGTGTTATTGGCATTAAGATAATAGGTTTGGTATGTTGAATTGGGAGGAAATTCATGTATAGCTATGTGTGCATGTTGTGGCTGAAATGTGTGTGTAATGGGACATGGTATGTGGAAATATGGTTATGGCATGTTAGGTGAGGAAATGGTATGGTTATGAAGTGTCTAAATCATAATTAGAAGTGAACATTTGTAGTAGCACGTTTAGTACAAAATTTGGGTGAATTAGTAGCTTAATGATATAAGTATGAAATGAATGGTCAAATGCAATGATTTTGTATCTTGTGGTGTGGTTATGGTTTATGAATAAAAATGTAAAGGAAAGGATGAAAATTGGACTTGGCATGGGTTGGTATTAGAAAGGCATGAAACATAGAAATGACCAAATGAATAGTGTCAGTTGCATAAATTGACCACATGGATAGTAACTTTACGACCGTAGGCAAAGCTATCGTATTTTGTGTGCATTTTGTCATAACGTGTAACTTAATGGTAAAATGGACTTGGAAGTCAATAATATTAAGATTAATAGTCTAATTTAGTAATTGGCCCATCAGTTAGACACTCATTGGATGGGTTGACCGGTGAACTAGGGAGTTAGCAACTGCTAGGCAGTTTGGTCCTTTTGGGGCCACTATTGTTTGTTGGATGTGGCGGGTGCAACCGCCAAGGTTCTGAGATGAACCTTGCACACTGGGGTACTGGGAGGTCCACCTAGACTGATCCCATCTGCCTATTTGATGTTTGTTGGTATTAGGAAGTCCCACTGGGCTGATCCCTGCTATCCACCTGTGGTGTTATTGATGTGACTCGGGCTATTGGGAGGTCCCCATAAGGCCGATCCCTTCTATCCCATCTGCAGATATTGGGAGGTTTATGGACTGATTCCTACTATCTGCCAGTTCGATAATGGGAGGTCCATGAACTGATCCCTGCTATCAGGCGAGGTAGGAGCAGCTATTGAGGTCCAAAAGATGGGCCATTGCATAGGATAGGTCCTGCTATCTGGTGTCTTATAGTGTTGTCTGTCTGTTATGGGCCTAAAGCATACTGAACTGATTATAATTTAAATATATGGACGTGACAGAATAAATGTATGAACATGATAAGCTACAGTATCTGGCATGTGGATATATGTTGCATGATTCATGTGTGTGTATGCTTTAGGGCATATTATATTTGATCTATTCTATGACTGAGTTTTATACTCAACGTGTCAGTGTTCCGATGCGCAGGCTGTAGATTGAGAGATAACCAACTTCAAACGACCACAGTGTAGCTGCTTTCTGAGTCACTAGGGTATACAAGTGTCTTTCTTTTTGGCTGTTATAGTTATGCACTCGTGTATAGTAGACTAGTGTTGGTTATGGGATGTATATTGCAAACTGGAGATAATGACATTGTATGTTTGTAAAATTTTGGTTGTTAATATTAATATGTATGTTTATATCTATATGTTGGTGGGTCTAAGACCTTGTGTGTTGTATTGTGTGTGATTATGATCTGGAGGACTAGAAGGGTCCAGAAATGAGGTGTGATGGGTAAATGAATTTAGAAGTGTTTTTCTTGCAGGTTTAATTTGGGTTTTTTAATTTGGGTTTTTCACCCGGGTAGCCGTTATGCTGCCGAATTATTTGTAATTTGTCTGGTAGTCCTAAGATGATGTTTTAATAGTCTAAAATAGGCAGTAATAAGAGAATAAGTAAATAGAAATGATAAATGGATAGGCTTGGTCAAAGATAGTCAAAGTTAGATAAGAGTTAAACGAAAAGTCTCTTGGAAAATCCAAGGATGGGTGACCTCACGAGAGTAGCACACTTTGCCTATTTCCTTTAGGAATGGGTAAGGGGTGTTACAATACTAGACCATTCAACCATAACACTACACACACACAAAATTGTGCATTTCCTTTTATTACACTTTCAATTCACATGTATATGGTCACATACACCATTTCATGCATTTACAATATATACACACACACATATGTGCACATTGGCCATTCAGCCATATTATCATCCATACACCAATATTTAAGTTTCCTTCTCATTATACAAAGCATTACAATTCTCATACCACCTAACATACATGTATTTACGCATCATCCATAACATGCCTTTTTATCAAGCATATACATACACATGCATGCATATGGCCATTTAGTGATCAAGCCTCCATGCATAAGTCACTAACATCCCAACATGTTACCCACTTTATTTATTGCCCATTAACTCATGTGCGTCAAGACATTGGCATACATCATCCATGGCATGCATAATTAGGCATACATGCATATACATTATGGACATTTCACCATAATACTACATACACCATCCATACACATTTCAACCACATTAATATCATCAATGCACATCAATAATGCCATTTAACGTGATTAAAAGTCATTAATTCACATAATTAAGCATTTTCCACATAAACACACATAATTACATATTATGGATAATTTAGGGCATATTCAATTTTTCACAAATTCTTTCTATTACACTTACTTTCGATGTCACAATGCACTACTGAGGACCATCTAAACCTTCTCCTTGCCCTTGCTACTCATTTTGTCAGTTTCCTCAACTGTCCATAATAAACTCTATGTAAAATTTTGTATAAAATCAACCAGACACTAAAAATGACAAATCGGCAACACAAACACGCTCTTAGGCACCTAGGGAACATGGAAAAAATATCAAACTTCGAAAAATCTTACTCGAGAAAACTCGAGTTATTATTCATCGGGTAAGAAAATGAGCAAATCTCTTAATTTTTTGTGCAAATTGAAGTGAAAATGGAATGTAGAGGCTATGGAGGTGCGGAT
Organism: Hura crepitans; assembly: GCA_948208565.1. NCBI lineage: Eukaryota > Viridiplantae > Streptophyta > Magnoliopsida > Malpighiales > Euphorbiaceae > Hura > Hura crepitans. Next base: position 11,604 of record CANXYI010076824.1, read on the forward strand.
TTAGGTCTTGGATGTGAGAAATCAGGCAAATTTTAAGGAGGATGGAAGCAAAAATGGCTTCTTTCCCTTGTGTGGGCGTTGGTTGCAACAAAAATGGGGAAGATGATGATACTATTCATCCTTTGACTCATTTTGACCCCTTTTATATTCTTTTTTTTTTTTGCCAAATTCTCGACATCCAAAAGGCCCATAAAATAACCTCAATAGCCTCTAAAAATCCATGCTCAAAAATCACAAAAAATTGATTAAAAACATAATTTTTGAGATTTTTTTATTTTTATAAAAATACTTCCTAATCTCTAAAAATTCCAATTCCAACACTAATAAACTATTTGGAATATTTGAGTATTAGATTGTATTAATCCTAGAATTTTCTAAGCAATTTTTTAATATTTTACAGTTCAGCTAAAACTAAATCACTATTCACGTGACTATCGTAAAACTTAACTGTCATTTTTAATCATTTAAACTTCATTTTGACTTTAAATTTCATCCAAAATTATGTTATGATTAATACTTTCATTCACTAAAATTAGTGTGGCCCGACCTCGAAAAATACTATTCACGTCCTAAGAAATACTATTTATAACATCGAAATTTTTTAGGCATTAAAAAGTTTGATCATGTAAATTCACCATATACAAATATACATATCCCAATATACTTCCATAAGCTCATATACACATGCTACATAACATGAAAATATATTACTTATGACATTAACATGAGTTATGTCCATACTCATTTTAGTCATACATTCATAACTATCATCAATTCATACCACTATGCAATTTCGGCTATAAGCCAACAACAATACTTATACTCATCATAATATGACCGAACATAATGTCAAAGTCTCAATTACCACTATCATGTGTGCGACAACCCATTCGGCCAATGCAAACAAATATCACTGCCATCATATATTGAGCAACACGCTTATGTACGCTACATTATGCATATAGACACATAACCACCATCATAAGAGTCCATCTTATTAGGCATGCATAACTCAACATACACACTCACCTAAATCTTAAGCCATTTGGCCATAGCCGATGCACATACACAAAATGTCGATTTAACAAATTCTATGCACCATATCATAATGTCACACTTAACCATCATCATACATGCACAAATATTTCCTCATGTATCATTAATCATCATAAAACAAGCATTCTTAGCCATGCAACCATTTGTCCATATTGCATGGTCCCACCTAAAAATTCATTCTACCACATCCATCATCATAAAACATATGCATTTGGTCATATCTCATCATCACTTATGTTAATAAGTAACATACATGCAAAATTACTTAATACACTCACACACTTGCCTACTTAGGAAATTTACCCATACATCACTTTGACATTCACCATTTAATTCAACACCATTCAAGCATTATATTCATAGCAATTAATTCACCTAACAACACTAAAATGCATAAACGCTCATTTATGGCAATATGACATACTTATATACACATTTTATACACAATAACACGCATAATCATGCATACACATTAAATTTTCATAATTACACTTACAATGATTTTAAAAGACAACAACAAGCTCATTCACACCTTCTCTTTCCCCTTATCCTTTCGATTACTACCCGACTCAACTGTCAAATACAAACTCGTTTCGTAAAAATTTGTATAAGATCAAACAACCTTCAAAAATCAAAACCGACAACATAGATGTGCTCAACATGGAAAAATGTCAAAACTCGAAAAAACTTACTTGACCAAAATGGGATTACTATTCACTGAGATCCAAAATCGTGAATTTTCTTCGATTTTTCCACAATCTCTTGCTAGAAATGGTGTCTAAAGGTGATGGAGGGGCTAACCTTATGTTTAGATGATTTAGATTGGTGTTATTTGAAGGAATGAGGGAGCAAAAATAGAGAATTCTTCTCCCTTGGTTGTGTCAAATTGGAATAGTGATGGAGGAAGAAGATGAATGACTATTCCAAGTTTGACCCCTTATAAAAACTCATTTGACCCTTTATATATGTGTGGCTTTTTAAAGAAATTCCATTTTTCTTTTCTTCTTCCCTTTTTTTAAAACCCGAAACTCCATTTTCTTTCCTTCAAATAACTCCCAAAATTTTATTTAAACCATACCCCAATAGCCTCTAAAAACCTGAGCTCAAAAACTGCAAAAAAACTAATTAAAATGTAACTTTTTAACTTTATCCGATTTAGTAAAAATATTTTTCGATATCCAAAAATTCTAATCCCGGTGCCAACTAACTATTTAGAATATTTCAGTATCAGATTGTATTGATTCCGGAATTTTCTAAGCAAAATTTGAATATTTTATAGTTCAGCTAAAAATATATCATTATTCACATGACACTGTTGTAAAACTTAACTGTCGTTTTTAATAATCTAAATGACTTCATTTTCACTTTAAATTTCACCCAAAATTATGTTATAATTAATACTTCTATTCAATAAGATTAATTTGATCCAATCTCAAAAAATACTATTCACGTTCCAAAAAGTACTATTCACAATACCAAAATTTTTCAGGCGTTATAAAAACTTTCTTATATGAGGCTATGTTAAATCCATTAAGATACTCCCTAATACTACCACTCATTATGATTGTGATATTGATAGATGGATGTAGAGATAATTTTCCTCAATAAAAACCTAATGACAACCTAAGATTTATATCCGGCAATAGCTATAAGATATACAAATTTCAAAAATCTATCCTCACATTGAAGCAAGCATCCAAGAATTGGAACATTCAATTCGATGAGATTAATAAAAAGAAGTTTAATTTTCCATAACATGCGGACGACCCTGTGCGTACAAGAAGATAAGTGGAAGTATAATCATTTTCTTGACTTGTATATGAGTGACATATTACCCGTAAAAATGGTGTCCCAGTTTTTTAGTCAATCGAAGATGTAACTTTCCTACAACTTCTTCATCAAATATCATAAGATAGCAACCTATATTATGAGGAAATAGTGCATTCAATTCGATGTGTAGACGACCCTGTGCATACAAGAAGTACTCGGAAAAATGATGTTTCAATTTTTTAGTCAATCAAGATATAGCTTTCCAAAAACTTCTTTATCAAAGATCATGATAAAGCAACCTGTATTATGAGGAAATTGAGGGGATCGGATAATGCTTTTTTAATAAAAAAAAATGAAAACATCGAAAAAACAAAAAAAAAAAAAAAACCCATAAAGATTACCTGCCTTAATGAACCAACTCAGAACTATTGTTAATATTCGAGTCTTAGAAACCATCCAAGGCAAATTGATTGTATAAGCTGATTGCACATATTACAAAGAAGCATCAAATTCTACAACACAAACTATCATAAACAATAACAGTTAGCAAAAAAAAGGCAACAAAATCACCAATCGACAACCATGAAAAACGTAGCACATCTTCTATTAAATACAACTAAACACGTTAGAAACTAACTTCTTCAACTACTAAAATTCTCGGCTGGCTTGCTAAAATTTACGGTTCTGTTTTTCACACCTTCCATGCTCTATGATATCTTTAACGCCCAAGAATGGAAGGTTAGACGCAAGCTTACCCGCAAATTTGAGGATCTTGATCTTTCTAGATGGACCTCCAAATCTGAAAAAGTAACAAAATTTTGAAAATTATCTGCAAAAATTGTGCGGAAATCCACATTCATAACAAGCTTTAATAGGTAAAACTGGTTTAATTTACTACTAGATTAAAAAAAATAAAATAAAATTACTTCTACCAACTCAACAACTCTTTAGAAGCAAAGAATTCGCTTTTATTTTATCCCTTAATTTATTTATTTCTGTTGTTTTCACGAACCCCATCTACACTATTGGCATACCAGAAAAGTAAATATTCCAATAAAAATGCAAGGTTTATCGTACTTACTATCAATGTAAGATGAGCTTTTATCATTATACGAGGACAAGACTCCACAAATGAAAAGATTGGACTTCCACCATTATCCACTTTTGAAAATTAGGATTCGGATGGTTCTTTTATCTAAAACATTTCACAAACAGAAAATGAAAGCAACAAATGTATAAGAAATGATTCCCACAGTTAAAAGCTAATGAAATAAATGAAAATAAATTCTTGTAATTGCATGTGTAGATGTGCATATAGGTATTTCTTTACATTGGTGGCGGATCTTTTACACATTGCATAGCATCAGGCATTAGATTGTGATCAATCGGATTCAATCCTCTTTGAAACCAATGGTTGGTAAGTGACGCTTCTAGTATCCTTACCTGCAAGCATTTTTCCATAAGAATCAATCTAATATTTAAGCGAGACAAGAAGAAACTACCTTTCCTGCTTATTGTATTTTCTTTTCCTACAAAAATCCTAGTAACACAAGCATATTCATTGATAAAATGACGTAAAATCCATACATACTATTGCTCTTTTAAATAATAGGTAACATGAAAATTTGATAATATTTATTCTTATAATAATAAGCATGATGCAACTTTGCAACTTTGAAGCATTATATTATAAATCCAAAACAGAAAATTTCACATGATTTTATTTTAGTAAACATTTTCAAGCAAGCTAATGGTAATAACATGATGTGGCCCCAAACCGTGGAGAGCAATAAGTCAAGCTCGTCAAAAGGAGCAAGAACCTTAAGACTCATTAGAGAAAGAATATGATCTCTTAGATTTTCTGTTTAATTTTCTAGCCATTTTATTTCTCAATTTTGTGCTCTTTCAATAGAGCTTACATATTATTCAAATAGGAAAATATCTTGTAAAATTGGAAAGCTAAAAGTACTCGATAAAATTAAGGACTAATATGCCAAGAATAGATCTTGAATTGAATTGGAGAGATTAAGAATTCACAGATGAGATAAAAATAGAGTAATAGTGTAAGAATTCAGCAGAAAAATGAGGGAAAATAAGAGAGAGAAGGAGGGAGAAAGAGAGAGAAATGAGAATTGTATTTCATTCAAGTGTGGTCCCCCAATAGGAAGATGTATATGAAAGAAGAAAAGGGTAAAAAGGGAAAAAAGGAGAAGTTAGTTAGTAACAGATACATAGGGATTGGTGCTGAATACCCACACCATTCTGGCTGGAGGTACAACTCGACATCCTACTTACTATGTATGTAATGGGTCTCCCTATTCAGGAGACGAGTTGAATATTACAGAATTTTTCTCTCTCTGACATTATCTCTGCTGTTCTTATTCTCTCCAGAATTCTTCTTCCTTCTCTTCTTCTTTTCTCTGCAGTCACTCTATCTCCCTGTGCTCTCATTCCTTTCCGCACACTCTGACTATTGTTAGGAATATTCCTAACAAATTGGTATCAGAGCCAAGTTCCCTATTCCTCCTTCCTCTTAAATTTCTTCTGCATAAACTACTTTGTTTGTCTCTGTTATTAGATCTCAAAACAGAGTAATCATGAGTAAGAACCCAACTGCCCAAAAAAATCGTTCTTCATCAGAAGATATTCTAGCAGCCATGGATGAATTAGAAGAACAACTCCGCAACCTAAACAGTAGTTTTGGGGAAAGATTAGCCAGCATGTTTGGGTCTCTGGAAAACAAACTCCAGGAGCTGCAAGTAGAGCACAACCAGAAGATTGAGGCCTTAATGCAAGAACAGTCATCCCTGCGAATAGAGCAGCGTAAATCCCATATGATTTACAGAGAGCTCCGACAGGAGAATCAACGTTCTGTTTCCTATTTGGCTCAACCAATACAAGGTCTCTCTCCACTGGCTCCACCTTCCACAAATCCAGCGACGACGTCGGCTTCCCTTAGCTCGATACCAACTCCTTCTTCAAGTTCTCGAGGTAAGGAAACTCTGGTCATAAACGATGCATCTACTCGATCCACTAGGGGTTTATTACCCACTCCCATGGACAGAGAAGCCATGGATCCTTGGGGTCCAGCCCGCCATTTCTATAACTGACTGATGCCTCGATGTGAGCTTCCTTGTTTTGAAGGAACTGAGGTGCAATGTTGGTTAAGTGTCGGAAGTATTTTTTAATCAATGAAATCCTTGTAGATAGACAAGTCGATGTTGCTAGTCTGTATTTACAAGGGAAATCGAAGGCTTGGTTCTTGAATTGGAGCAGGAACAAAGGCATAATTACATGAGAAGAATTTTCCGAGGGTTATTGCAGCGGTTCAAGGACAGTGAGGAGGACAATTTGGAGGAGAAAATGTTGAGGCTAAGGCAAACCACCTCAGTCACTGAATTCCAAGATCGCTTTGAAGCCCTTTGACTGAAGATGGAGCGAGTATACCCCAACTACCCTGAATCTTACTTTGTGTCCAGTTTTATTGGAGAGTTAAAAGGATGAAATCAGGTCAGTGGTTAAGATGTTTAAGCCACCCAACTTGTACACCGCCATTGAGCACGCTAAGCTTCAAGAGCATCATCTAATAGCCCTCAAGCCTAAAACACCTTTTCGACATACCCAAAATATCAAGCCATGGTCCCTTACCTCCCCTCTTCCTACCCCTACCGCAAACCCTTCAATAACTTCTACACCCAAGGTTTCAGCCCCTCCAAATGAAGACACTTCTAAACCAACCTTCATTTCCAGCAAATCTGCTGCCTTGGCTAGGAAATCCAATCTTTGTTATCGGTGTGGCGACAAATATTTTCCTAGTCACCAATGTCAAACTAAGAAAATAATGCTCCTGCAATCCAATGAAGAGGCCGAATGGTTGGAAGAAGAGGAATAGCAAGCATTAGACAACTTGGAAACCATAGAAATGGCAGACCAGGAGGAGCACATTGGCCTTTCCTTAAATGCAGTAGATGGGGAGCTTAGTGACAACACCCTCAAGCTGAAAGGGCAATTAAATGGGAAGGCTTTAATGATCCTAATTGACAGCGGTAGCACACACAGCTTTATTGATTCCAAGGTTTCTAAAGATCTCAAACTTCTGACCTCCAAGGTGGCACCCATTACTGTGACTGTTGCAGATGGAAGAAGGCTTACGGTTACTACGAAATGCAACGGGATCAAGTGGAATATGCAGGGCCATACATTTGAGTTCGATATGCGGATCTTGGAATTGGGGGATTACGACATGATTCTCGGAGTAGATTGGATGAAATGTCATTCGCCAATCACCTTCGATTTTGCTGCCAACAAACTCTCCATTCACAAGGGGGGTAAGCAATTGGAATTGAAAGGGCTGGAAGAGCAGGTATCCCTTAAGATGATGACTGCCAAGGCTATCAACAAGGCCATTCACGGGGGCTGGAAAGGTATCACCTCCAAATTCTTCCTTCTTCAAGTCTCATCCACATGGCCCTTTAACCACCATACCAAGATTTCAAATTCAGCACCCCTACTCCAACCACTACTAGACAAATACCAGCACCTTTTTCAAACTCCCCCAACCTTATCTCCTTCCCGAATTCATGATCACGCCGTTCCACTAAAACCCCACACCAAACCAATAAACATCCGGCCTTACCGCTACTCCCACCACCAAAAAAATGAAATCGAGAAACTTGTGCAAGAAATGCTCTCTAACCAATTGATACAACCCAGCAATAGCCCCTTTGCATCCCCAGTGTTGTTGGTAAAAAAGAAAGGAGAGTTCATGGAGGTTCTACGTTGACTATAGAGAGCTTAACAAGGCCACAATTAAGGATAAATTCCCTATTCCGATAGTGGAAGACTTGCTTGATGAATTGCAAGGAGCAGTAGTCTTTTCGAAGATTGATTTGCGTTAAGGTTATCACCAAATCAAAATGCGGGTTGGGGATATTCCCAAAACAGCCTTCAAAACCCATAGTGGCCATTATGAATTTTGAGTCATGCCCTACGGACTCACGAATGTCCCTGCTACATTTCAATCGCTCATGAACTCCATCTTCCAACCCTTCCTCCGCAAGTTCGTGTTGATTTTTTTTTATGATATCCTAGTATACAGCACTTCGCTGGAGAAACATTTGCAGCATTTGGAGACTGTTTTAGAGATTCTAGCCCAGAATCACTTTTACGCTAAAGCCTCCAAATGTGAGTTTGGGAAAAACAACATTCAATATTTGGGACATATTATTTCAGCAGCAGGTGCATCCACCAACCCTAGCAAAGTAGCAGCCATGGCGAATTGGCCCATACCAACCACCCTTAAAGGAGTACGGGGTTTTTTAGGGTTTACAAGGTATTATCGGAGGTTTATTGCACGCTATGGCATCATTGCCCAACCCCTGACTGCTCTCTTAAAGAAAGACAATTTTTGTTGGAATCCGAAAGCTCAAGATGCCTTTGATAAGCTCAAATCCCTTATGGTGCAAGCACCGGTGCTCACTTAGCCCGATTTTTCTCAACCATTTCAGATTGAATGTGATGCAAGCGGGACTGGTACAGGGGCTCTTCTTACGCACTCGGGGAAACCAATTGCCTTTATCTCCAAACCGTTAAACCCCTGCAATCAGCAAGCATCAGCCTATGAAAGAGAGCTACTTGCTATTTTATTTGCAGTCTCTAAGTGGCGGCATTATCTGGAGCAGACCCCATTTGTCATCAAAACTGACCATCAGAGCATTAAACACCTGCTAGATCAAAGGTTAACCAATTCAATACAACATAGGGGAGTGTCCAAGCTGATGGGACTGGATTATATAATTCATGATAAGCAGGGGTTCAAAAATAAGGTTGCAGATGCTCTTTCCCGTCAATTCGAGTCCAACGAGCCTATTTTAGTCCGTGCCATCTCCTCTCTCACACCAACTTGGGTTCAAGAAGTCCTACAATCATA
>CANXYI010076846.1:0-10883 GCA_948208565.1 Hura crepitans
TCATAAAACCATGGCTTATCTTTTTCTTGTTTTATTTCCATAATCTCTTCTGTCTCGTAACAAGGTCTTTCAGAACTAGAAATGATAACTGATTTCATGATTATCCCTTTTGGATTATCCCACATGGAAACTAAGGTAGCCAATGCCTCTGCTAGCTGATTCTTATCCCTCAGAAGATGACAAAAAGTGCACATTTCAAATCATCCACTAACTGACTTTAAGTACTCTGCATAAGGCATTAATCTTTCTTTATAGATGGCCCACTCTTCATTAGCTTGATACACTACCAACGACAAATCCCTAAACACTGCGACTATTTTAACATCTAAAGAAAACAATGCTTTGAGTCTGAATATGGAAGCTTCATATTTTTCCATGTTATTGGTGACTCTGTATCTCAGCTTCATAGCTAACGACAACTTTTCTCCTTTAAGGGTTATTAAAATCACTCTTACTCCTACCTATTTATTGTTTACTACTCCATCAAAGTACATCTACCATCACTAGACCACAATTGGATTCAAGTTTTCATCTGGGAATTCGAACTCCAACTGCTCACCTTCTAACGGATGATCGGCTAAGAAATCTACGAATGCTTGCCCTTTTATTATTTTCCTAATTATGTACTAAATATCAAATTCATCAAGCAAAAGGAGCCATTTACTCATTCCACCCACTAAAGACAGTGTCATTTGGAGATACATTAATGGGTTATGTTTAGACATAGCCTGTGCAGTATACGACTGAAAGTAGTGTCTTAGTTTCTTTGAGGCCTAAACTACAACTAAGTAAATCTTTTCCACCTCTACATACTTGACCTCATAAGGGAGAAATTTCTTACTTAAGTAGTAAATTGCAAATTCAACACTCATCTCTGCTTTTTGTGTTATCATAGCCCCTACTAAACTTTATTTAATAGACAAATAAAGGATCAACGGTTTCTCATGCCTTAGTGGTTGTAAAACTTGTGGGTTTAGTAGGTACTCCCAGATTGTGTCAAAAGTTTTTTGACAGTCCTCATTCTACTTAGTTGGCTAGTTCTTTCTAAGAAGTATAAAGATAGGCTCACATATAGTGGTGAGCTTAGCTATAAACATGCTAATGTATTGTATTTTACCTAGAAATCCCCTTATTTCTATTTCTTTCTTTGGGACTAGCTTTTTCCCTGATAGCTTTGACTTTATCAGGGTCTACCACTATTCCTCTTTGACTCACAATATATCTTAGGAGCTTTCTTGAAGTCACATCGAATACACAATTTTTCAGGTTCAGACAAAGAGTATACTTATCTATCCTTTTGAAGAATTTCTCCAAGGCCATAAAATGACCTTATGTTGTAAAGGATTTGATCATAATGTCATCAATGCACACTTCTTCTTCCTTATGAATTAGATCATCAAAAATCTTCATGGCCATCCTCTGGTATATAGCCCCAACATTTTTCAACCTGAAAGGCATAACCTTATAATAAAAGGTCACCTATTTTGTGATGAAGGCAGTCCTTATCTTGTCGACATTTCTATTCAAAATCTAATTATAGCCAACATACTAATCCACAAAATTGTACATTTTACACATCATTGCACTATCAATCAACATGTCTATATGAGGCAATGAGAAGTTGCCTTTTGGGTAGACTTTATTCAGATCTCTGTAGTCTATACACATTCAGACCTTACCATCCTTCTTAGCCATTGGAGCAACATTAGCTAACCATATTGGATACTGCACTTCTTCCAGAAATTTGGCCTTAACATGCTTGTGTACTTCTTCTTTTATCTTTTCTACCCATTTTGGTCTCATCCTCTATAGTTTCTACATCATTGGTTTCACTTCTGGGTATGTATAGATGGCATGTTGCACTATTTCTCGATCCACCCTAAGCATGTCTTCGTATGTCAAGGCAAAGACTTTTTCGTATTTTTTTTTAAATTCTCTCAATTTTATTCCTCTCTTCAAGAGTTACATCAGATGCAATTAAGATCTCTTTTAGATTTTCATTAGTACCGAGATTAAATGAGGTAGTATTGATTGAATTAATATCAAACATGTTATGTTAGTCATGATTATCATTATGCATGATGCAGTTAGATGAGATATCACAAAATAAGCAAAATTGTTCATATTATTAAGAAAGGAAATAGAAACATCATTATCAAAAAGTTCAAGTACATATAAATTATTAAAAGAACTTTTAGGTAGGCTTTCTTCTTACATCTTCTTCATTCTCTAGCATCGGAGGAATTGGCTCCCTTTCTACTTCTGGCACTATTTGATCACTTTGGGTCACTACTTTGGTTTCTACTTCCTCACTCAATTTCAGTTCTAGATCAAAATCTGCCCACAAATCTTGAGCTTGATCTTCTAACTCACTCTCACTATCTGTAGCCCATATGTCTATCATACATACTGAACTCTGATTCACTTTAGCACTTCTTTTCATAGCCAAATAATCATTTCTATATAATTCTTAGAGTACATACCATTCTAAGAGACCTGAGTTAACCATATTGACTGGAGGAAGAACTCTTGTGTATGTACCTTGGCTTTTTTACCTCTGTTCTGGATTAGGTATCTACCTTGAATTAATCAAATCCTGAATCCTATCCCTTAAAGTGCGACAATTATCAATATCATGGTCGATGTGCTGATGATATTGACAATATAGATCCCCTCTATGATAAAACTAGCCCTCACTTTTGGTAGGTTTAGAAGGCAGAGATTAGAGCTTTCCTTTTTTTTGAAACCACTTCAAACACCAAGATAGTGGCTTGCCTAAATTTGAATAATGCCTTGCAATAGTGGATACCTCAGTAATTTGCCCAAAATTAGCTCCTTGTCCAAAATTAGCTCCACTTTCATTCCTAGCTCCTTGATTCCTTCGATTACCAAACCCTCTTAAACTCTACTTATGTTTATTATGTTCCATTTTTATGTCTATGGCTATTTCTTTTAATAAGTCCTAGTCCTTCAACCCCTTAGCCTTCAAGCCATCTTTCAAATAAGGATTAGCATTCTTAATGAACAAGCAGATCTAATTACATGTTTTTGGTTTCTTCCTCATCTCTAACACTTGAGACATCTACCTCGATAGGTACTTAATGAAGGTCTCGTTAGGTGTCTGCTTAAGCAACTTAAGGTCTTTCATAGTGACCTCCATATGAGTACTGTAGTCATATTGATCAATAAAATTTTTCATGATCATACTCAAGTCTTTCTTCACTTTTCTTTCTATCCCATGGTACGAATTGATCACCCTTCCTTGCAATGTCAAACTAAAATAGGCTACCTTTTGTTTAGTGCTAAGCTTAATGCCTCTTATAACTATGGTGTATTGCTTAATATGACCTCTTAGATTTGAAGTTCGATCAAACTTGGGTAATTTTAGCATTTTGAACTTAGGATAATTCCTCAGGATCTATCCCTTTTCCCATGGAAATGAGCCTAGCTATCGCTTCTATCTTCTCTTTCACCTTCTTCTTTGCAGCATCCTCAAACTTTTGAGGAGTAAGTAAGTCTTTGAAAAAATCATATTCTGAGTTAAAGTACTTAGCTTTCTTGTCTTTGCCCCTAACACTTATGGCTTGCTTCCTTATACTAATTCCCTTTAAAGTAGTAGTTATTTTTCTAATAGGAGTAACTGATTCATTTTCAGCACGTGGTGGTGACCCAGCAGTAGGAACCATCTCAACGATTGCCTATGAAACCATGTCCATCATTCTCTTCTCAAACTCTTCAACTTTTTGATCCATCCTATTTTCAAAATTTATGAGCCAAAGACTAGCTTTCATTATGCCCTACTATACTTGTTAGGTTGTAAGTGGTGGATATGATTTCTTGTCTAACTATCCTACCATTTATCCCTCATACCTAAGCAACTTGAGGATCTATAATGGCTACAAGATGAAGGGTTAGACGTGATGGAATGACAATGCACATGAACGAATGAAATTCTTGTACAGGTAAATGTCTACAACAACAATCATAAGTAAGAGCCTTCTAACCCTATTTCTTCTCACACACAAGGTCTCGTGCTTTTTCCTATGAGGGCTTACCTGTGGGACATCAGGGGCCTCAATAGGTTTAAATAATGAATGACAGGTAGTCGACCATTATTTCTCTCTCATAAAAAAGAACATCCAAAATATTTAGCCCATATACATTAGATAAGTTCAATCGAGTCAAATGTATGGTCTTACCCATTCTTGTTTAAAAAGGCCTAATGGGTATGATGGCATTTCAAGATGATTAAGTCACATTTCAAGTATATTAGCCCACATTGCATATAATACATCATTAACCAAGGTGCCTAGGGGAAATTGCTATTGGTCATTACATGGGTTGATGGTTTGGTCACGGCAGTTATTGTCATCTAAGCAAGGTCCCTCCTTGATGGGTTTATCTCATCATGAGCATACGACCAATCGACTCACCATTTCATATACCTTATAAGCACGAGGCTTGGATTTGATGCCACCTCTAACATTCTTCCAATTCGAGTGAAATTAGGTTCATGCTTCGAAATGACATCGAGGTATAAAAAGGATGCGTAACTTATTCTAAGGCTCTAGCATGTAATACAATTTTGAAAAGAAATAACATTATATATTCAAAATATGAAGTTCTAAATTAATTTGAGGTACTTTTGGAGTATGGTCTCATGGTGTCCCTAGTGGAGTTGCCACTATTTGTGTCCATTTTACTTTCCTTGGACCGATCAAATCAAAGTAGCCTAACACTCAACTTAAGCTTCGCTTTTCGAGTCTCGAAAGACAAAAAGGAAGCTAAAGGAATCTAGGGCTGCTCCTTTTTTATTAGCCTAGGAGGTTCGAGTTAGGCACCACAAGGTAGGAGTTGCCACCCGATAGAGTCGAGAAATACCTTGTAGGCCCAAAATCAGAGCGATTCGAAACCCTACTTTTATTTATACCTCAAATTAATATGGAAATTTGGTTCAAATTTATGATACTATTCCTTTTCTCAAGGGACTACACATTCATGTAGAAAAAGTTAGAGAATATATTTATAGAAAAATAAATAGGTACTTAGAATCGAAATAACATACATGAAATCGGGTAATTGATTATTTCGAGAACTTTGGTTCTCACATGCCAATTTAAGAAAATGGATTTTATTATAGTGACCTTTTTTTAAAATCATATGATGAGTTTGAGAACTTTGGTTCTCGTATGCTAATTTGGAAAAATGAAATTTATTGTAATGATTTTTATTTGGAAGAATGGTTTGAGAACTTTGGTTCTCAAATATCAATTTGGGAAAAAGGAATTTTATTGTGGTGACTTTTATTTGAAGAATGATTTGAGAACTTTAGTTCTCAAATGTTAATTTGAAAAAAATGAATTTTATTGTGACTTTTATTAAGAACGAATCAGAATTTATTTTATTAATAAAATGCCAATTTATTGGGTAAAAATATGATTTTGACTATTATTTCTTTTTAACGTGTAAAACCATTTTTCTACATAATTTGAGATTCATGGAATATTTCAGTATTGAAATTAGACGTATCATAGATAAATCAAGTAATGGAATTAATTTGAGAACTTTAGTTCTCACATGTTAATTTTTTAGATATTAATTTTTGTGGTGACTTTTATTAAGAAAAATCAAAATCCATTTTATTAATAAAACACCAATTAATTAAATAAAAATATTTTGGTTATTTTTTCGATCACGTGAAAAATCATTTTGCTAATTATTATAGCATTCATAGAATATACAGGAAAATAATTCGACAATAAAAATAAAATACGAAGCAATTACCAAAAATACAATCTAACCGAATGAAAATAAAAATTACATTTTGAGATACCAAAAATACAATCTAACAAACAATAGGCAATAATAACAATAATCAGTCCCAAATAATCAACTCACATCACAACAGCAAAAATAATATATTAGTATGCAAATGAAAAATAGAAAAATGGAGAGAAATTAAATGAAAATAGATAGTTGCAAAAATATAAAATATTGCACAATTAAATTATCACCTCTAACCTGTAAATGGATAATATGAAAAGAAAGATAAAATCAGCCCCAACGACAAAAATAGTATTTTTCGATGCGAAGCAAAAATAAAAAGACAGATAGAAATTAAAGAAAAATAGGCAGTCACAAAAATACGAAATATTGCATAAATAAATTACCACATCTAACTAGTAGATGTAGAATGTAAAAAGAAAAATAAAATCAGCTCAAATGACAAAAATAATATTTTTAGATGCGAAGTAAAAAGAAAAGAACAGACAGAAATTAAATTAAAATAAGCAGTCTCATAAATGTAAAAAAATATGGCATGAATTATTTATCACATCTAACTAGTAAATGGATAAAATGGAAAAGTAAAAATTGAAAAAACGAACAAAAATGGGTTGGTCAACACACTGGTGTATTTGCCTTCAGAAAGATCTCGAATCGGATTGAAAACTGTGCGTGAATCTTTCAAAAAATAAAAAAAAATGTTTTTGGAAGAGTAATTTTGTGTAGTTTCTCTTTGTAGAAAATTTTCTCTCCTCAAATTGATCAACCTTGGCTCAAAATGACCCAATTGGTTTTTATTCATGGCCCCCAAAGGACAAAATGGGCATTTTTCCCTTGAAAACAGCCGTTTTCAGTGCAATAACGGCCGAAACGCCCATTTCCAGGGGCCAAATGCCCGTTTTGGGTGAAAATGGCCAAAACGGCCATTTTCAAAAGCAAAAAGGCTATTTTGGCCATTCCGTATGCAAGAACGCCCGTTTTCGGCCGAACGACCCAAATAGCCATTTTTTAAGCCAAAACATATTTTGGCAGTTTTGGGTGCCCTACGCGAGTGACGGCTCATTTTGGGCCAAAATGGTTTAAACAGTAGTTTTGGTCATCAAAATAGCCGTTTGCTCATTCAAGGTTCAAAACAGCCGTTTTGGCCGTTCTAGGCTTAAAACGGTCGTTCCTCTAATGAGAATGGCCTGTTTTCTTCAAAACGACCATTTTATTTTGCAAAATAGCCATTTTTGATTTTTTTAAAGAAAAGGTTTTGAGATATTCTATTTGGACGTAAAAAATTCATTTTTGGGATTTTTGTCCTTTTCGTCATCATTAGGCAAACCAAACCTAGAAGCCCTAGAGACCTAGTGTCTACACCTTACTATGCAGAAACCTCCTTCAGAGGGCGCGTTAGGCAAAAAATTGTGGCAAATAAAAGACAAAAAAAAAAAAGAAAGAAGAGTTTTGACAATTTGTAAGGAAGTGGGGGCATCACTAATCAGTGACAAAATGTCCACCTTGATTCTTAGCAACTATAAAATCTTACACGACTTAGATAAGAAATATGATTGACTCTCAAATAAAAATGGACAGCTTCCCTAAAGACAACCAAAACCCTATTCTTCCCTTTGATTAACCCAAGGAAAGACTGATCTCAAAGAAAATTTTTTGTCTAAAAAAATGCATTTGTAAAGACATTCAACAAGAAAGACATAATACATTTATCATTTGCATGTTATTATTTAGCATATTAGATAGGCACATTTGACACATGCATCATTCATTCACCATCTGACTTGAGACATACATAAACATACATCTTTCATCATCGTCATTCATACATTTGTACATTAGTGTTAGTTTATTCATATATGCACAAATATTTTATCATCACTTGTTCATGTATGCTTATGCCTTAATGTGTACATATCTTTTCATCCATGCATTTGACTCATACATTTAGTTACAAAGGCACATATTAAATGTTCATCAAACATGATTGCATATAAGTATTTACATCATATAAATATACATGTAGTAAAAAAAAAGAGAAGAAGAAGAGGTTGAGTAAACATCCCCATGTATTAGTGTCATGCCATATTTGTGAAGGAATTAGGGTCATCTCATGTGCATCACAAACATGTTTACATAGTATAAATAACACATATTTGCATATGCACTATATAAAAAAAGGATTTATGGTTCCAAACACACACATTCACACATGTATTAGGCTTGTACATATGTGTATACATTTATAAGGGCCTATCATTCATTCATTCTTCATAGAATTAGGCATACCTATCCATGTGCTCACCAATCCATGTATTAGATACTCACATCTAAATTAGGCATTCAATTTTCATCTTATGTATACATGTATATTACAAATATTTGTATATGCGTAAGCATTTGTACTTAGTGATGTATTAAACACACTTAAAACATGCATATGCTTTTGCTCTACTTCAAAATAGATTGGCTCTTAGAAGTAATGCTCTAAATCCAATGGCACACAAAGGCAAAAGTGTGGAAAGGAAGCAAAGTAGATTATGGAAGAGATATATTCAAGATTTTTGCACACATTGATTAGCCAGAAGCCTAAAATTACTATTTGCTCTTTAGTGGAAATGATCAATTCTCAAGCTACAAATGACATCAAGATACCAATAGAGCAAGCCTAAACACTACCTCGAGCTCAAGCATAGGGTAGTTTTCAACTAGCTCAACCGTGAGAAAGCCGAGCACTTCATGTGCCTCTCTGTTATCACCTTTATCAGTAGGTACTACCTTTACATGACATTTGGCAAATCAATGTGAAGTTGTACCAATATTGAGCTGGTAGTAATTGTGATGCAATGATGTGATCTGGACATGATGATTAAGGATACCTGCATGGCACATATCAATAAGTTCAATTGAAATGGAGATTCAGTCACTCCATATCTCAAGACATCTATTTAAGCTTTAGCACTCCTTATATCTCTTTTTAATCTATCATTATACATAGTAGCATTAGGCACTGAAGACTGTGCTTTGAAAAGTAGACTGCTTATGAATGAATCATTTATGTCTCACACTTTTATTTCAAGGGGCAGTCTTCATGATGAAAAAAAAAACTTTTCCATATAATAAAGCTGTGACATGAATTCAAAAGTGCACTCACACACAACATGTATCTATGTTGTCAATGACCTTTAATGACTAAAACATTTCACCTACTTTTTTCATACATAAGGGGTAAGACGAATTTGCTATGCAACAACACAAATAATGCACCAACATCAGTCTAGCACAATTTGCTTAGTTGTAGGGGGTAAGAATGATTATTTATCATCAACAAATTTTTCCAAAATCAACTTTGGGTGCAATGTCTCAAGCACTACCTGAACTAAATCAACTTCAAGTGTAACGTCTCAATACACTGCCTAAACGGGTTCAACTTCGCATGCAATATCTCACAGCACTACCTGAATCTAGGTGCAATGTCGCAATGCACTACTTAAACCAAATCAACTTTAGGTGCAACATCTTATAGCTTTGCCTAAATTTAAGTGCTATGTCTCTAAGCACTGCCTGAACTGAATCATTGGGTGCAACGTCTCTAGCACTGCTTAAACCAATTTAACTTCAGATGCAATGTCTCCAAGCACTTCTTGAACCAAACTAACTTCAAGTGCAATGTCTTAAAGCACTACCTGAACCAAATCAACTTCATTTGCAACTTCCCGTACCACTGCTTGAATTCAAGTGCAATGTCTTAAAGCACTGCCTGAACCCAATCAACTTCTAGTGTAACGTCTCATAACACTACTTGAATTCAAAGGCAATGTCTCTAAAAACTACCTGAACTGAATCAACTTTGGGTGTAATGTCTCCAGCATTGCCCAAATTCAAGTGCAATGTCTTCAAGCACAGATTGAACCAAATCAACTTTAGGTGCAATGTCTCAAAGCACTGCCTAAACCAAATCAACTTCAGATGCAACATCTCATAGCACTACCCAAATTCATGTGCAATGTCTCTAAGCACTGCCTAATTCAAATCAACTTTAGGTCTAATGTCTCAAAGCACTACCTAAACCAAATCAACATCGGGAGCAATATCTCTAGCACTGCCCGAATTTTGGTGCAATGTCTCTAAGAGTTACCTAAACAAAACTAACTTTAGGTGCAATGTCTCTAGCACTGCCCTAATCCCATCCACTTTGGTCACAATGACTCTATTTTAGAGCATCTACAAAAGGGTTGCCACATAACATATGCATCCTTTTAATTTTTTGAACATAATGTCACCTCACACACTCTGTAATCACCTCTATAAAGTTAGGGGCATTTATAGATGCTGGCTTTCTAAGGCTCCCATTTTGTTTTGCCTAATAATGATAAAAGGATGAAAATCCTAATAAATAAGGATTTTAATGTCCTATTTAGAAATCTCAAAGTTTCTTTTTTTTGAAAAAAAAGAGCTAAAACGGCCATTTCCATAAGGAAAAATGGCTGATTTGTGGAAAGAGGCCATTTTTCTACATCAGGAATCATGTATAAATTCTGAATTGTGTTTTTCCAAAAAGGGAGAGGATTTTTGAGAGAAAAAGACACCAAAAATTAAAAATACACTTTTAAAACACCATTTTTTGAGATTTCTGAAGATTTTGTTGCAATTTTCTCATCTTATCAAGATCTTTTCTAAAGGCAAATATACATGGTGGGTCTATTTCTTTTATTTTTCTTTTTACCTTATCCATCTACTAGTTAGATGTGATAACTTATTTGTGCTATATTTTTATTATATTTGTTTGACTATTCATTTTATTTTGTTTTTATTTGCCTTTTTATTTTGCTTCATAAAGCAATACATTAATTTTATTGTGATGTAAGTTGTTTGATTTATTGGCACCTAATTTTTTTGTCTTTTTGCCAGTTCCTTAAACCCTAGTGAAGTAGCCTTTTAATGACCTTTTATTTCTTCCTATTTTTTTTTGTGCTATTTATTTTCCTCTATTGATTTCCTTTATTATCAATCCTTTTAATTAAATTGTATTTTAGGATGTTTTAAAATGTAATTTTTATTTTTATTCGGTCAGAATGTATTTTAGGTAATTGCCATGTAAT
>CANXYI010076847.1:0-12059 GCA_948208565.1 Hura crepitans
ATACTAGTACGTTGAGTATAAAAGTCGGTGGTGAATTTAATATATTAAAAGCATGTCTTATGCAGGCACAAAAATGCTTTAATAAGCTAACAACATAGGATTTAAGTATATAAAACCCATTAAAATTTCAATATTCATTTCATTTACATTCATTTCATCAGCCAAGTAATTAAAGTTATGATAGACACATGTAAGCATAAAATAATAGTCTTGGTGTAGTGTGTGAGCAACATGCCAGATGATTGATGCCATCCAGATGATATGTTGTATGTTCTTCAAATTTACCAAAATGCCACTGTGATAATTTCATTTACTTTATTTTTGTAACTTATACAATTATTCCATTATTCCTAAGTGTATTATTTAAATTATTAAATAGGCCTAATTAGGTAAACTACACTTATAGACACTGCACCAAAAGGGAGCTAAAAGATGTGTAGTGGCCTACATTTTCGACCCCGACTGCTGCACTAGCCTAATATAGCCATAGGGATTAGTTCATAAGAACCTCCCAAAGGGTAAAATGATTAGTTCATAAAAACTTCCCAAAGGGCAAAATACTGAGTAATTGTGCATAAGGATCAGTCTATAGGCCTCTCATGGGCACTGATCATATCAAATAATCCATTCGAGTTTGCGTAGTAGAATAGTGTAGTAGCCTCTTTAGGGACTTTTGCCATTGCATCAGCATAGTCCAATATACAATCAAAAGTACCATCAACAAAGAGTGTCTACCTTGCAAACTAGTGCAGTGGCTTAATAATGAACCAAGGCCATGGCACTTGCCCCGTCTAATAATTAGACAGTTTAGCAGCTTTTAATCCCTAAGATGATCGGTTAACCCATCAGCGGGTGTCTAATTAATAGGCCATCAGACTTTTTTTTAAATTTATTCATTTACTAATCATCATGTTATAATATTTAATAATGTTTAACATTCAATTAAGAATTTATTTCAATAGTTGAAATTTGGAAAGTTACAAGTTATTTTTTGTCATATCGGACAATTACGAGTATGTTTTTTAGCCTAATTTAAATTATTTCTATAAGCATAATTAAGTCCATTTTTTCCATTAATTAAGGTCCTATTTCATGCAATTTGTGAGTCATATTTAGATTAAGCCCAAAATTGTCCTTTTTATAGTTATAAGTCAATTTATGAGTTCATGACATTGTTATAGACCTATAACCATTAATTTCTATGCACATTTCCATATCACTTTTTTTGCCAAAACAATGTGCCATTGTGGCTCAAGTTCATGCCATTTCATATTTTCACATTGGCCTTAAAAATATCCTTGAATAATTCTTTTAAACTTAAGTGCACAAATGGTCTAAAATATAGGTCTCTTTTCATGTCGTATAAATCAACTTTTGGGCTAATTTTTCCATGCTCTTTTTAAGACATTTACAAGACATTTCTTTCTTACTTAATTAAGGCCACTATTTTCCTTGTATTATTTTATTTTTAGCATGCCATATTATTCCCATGTATGGATTATCCTATCAATTTATCTTATATAACTAATGTCTTTTCAACAAAATTATTTTATTTACATATTAATATTAAACCATATCTTACACATTATACCTATGTCCACATGCAAACCTCTTGGCTAACCATATTTTATGACCAATGATATAACTTTTCCATAAGTTATCACACTCACATGCTACATATTTTTAGTCTAATAAATGATTACATGCAATTGTTTATGAGTCATATATCACAAGCCATTACACCTACATGTTTTGGCTATGTACATTATATACACAAGTATGCCTTATTTTATTTAGTTCACCACCTAGGATTATATTTCTATGTCACAACTCACTTTCCCTCATGTTTCTCACCAAACATGTGTTCTTATACTTACACCTACTACTAGCACGCTCCCTACATCACATGACATTATAATCCACACTTACGCACACTTACCATGTGCTTTCTAAGCTAAGGTACCATTTGGTACCTCTTGATCATATTCATCTTATGGTTAGATACATGCATTTTCATGGAGTCACCACAGCTATATAGCATACATTGTCATTCTAATATAAGCACCTAAGTATATCTATCCCATATCATACAGTCCATGGCATCACACCACCATTTAATTACTTTGACTACATACACATCACCTATATGTGCATGTTATCCCCTCTAAAATTCATCACCTAGCCATGCATTATTCTTTAACCCTCATAATGCCCATATTCATTTTCCACCCATACACCAAAACATTATTTCCACCTCACTCCTCTCAGTTTTTATTAAACCCACACAATATTTATTCATGTCTCCTTATAACCCCGTGCACAAGTCATCATGTAGGCTCTCATTCTACACAATATAAGCTCATATCAACACCCTTACACCATATACAATGAAAGTCTCCTTTTTCTTGTACACAAATTAGAAATAAAGCACACATCAAAATTCCATATACAACACATTTCACAATTAAATATTCAATACACACGTCACCTAATTCTCAATAAAATTGATTAAGGCATGTTTCTAATACATTAATTCACATACCCCTCAAAGCAAGGTTGTCCCTAACCCTTTAAGTTGGAGAATTTCTTTGGTGTCTCTCACCAAGTCATTAGCTTATGCTTGCACATTCTCAGCCTTAGGAAAATCACCAAAATCACACACTTTATTACTTAAGAATTCTTGTTATGTAAGCATGCTTAAGAGGGACAAATTCTCTAATAATTAAAATAAAAACTAAGGAAACTAACTTACTATAGAAGTTAAATTCTATGCTGCCTATATATGCACACTTGCTTATTCTTGATTTTCCTTGAATTCTTTACTTGCTAATTATGGTTAATTCCTTTAAGACTTAATTACTTCTTATCTTAAGGAATTTTTGGTGGCCTTAACTAAGGTATTTAAGCTAGAATAGCCATGGAAATATAAAGGGAAACTGGAATAAAGTGGGTAGCAAAATGAGGATAAAGGGTAAAAGTGGGGGTGAGTGGAGGTTGGTGAGGTGGCATGGGAGTGGGGCTAGAAGAACACATGTCAAGACCATAATTTCTAATAAAAAAGGTTCCTCGAGTTGTAACACTTGGCACTCGAGAGCCCCGAAACTCAATTTTTTGGAAAATTGGAGTTGA
Organism: Hura crepitans; assembly: GCA_948208565.1. Classification (NCBI taxonomy): domain Eukaryota; kingdom Viridiplantae; phylum Streptophyta; class Magnoliopsida; order Malpighiales; family Euphorbiaceae; genus Hura; species Hura crepitans. The sequence continues at coordinate 3,130 of CANXYI010076847.1, forward strand.
AACTTTGGGAAATTTTTGAAATCACTTAGATGTCAAAAAATTATGCTGTTTATTCCTAAAATCCTTAATTAGGCCTAATTAGATGCTCATAAAGTTTTACGGCAAAATTCCTTCGAAAAGCAAGTGAACCAAATTCTAGGGAATTTTGATTTTTTTATAGAATTTTGAGAAATTTTAAAATTTCACCCGGACCTCTAAAAATCATTGTATTTGTTATAAAAATCCTTAAATAGCCTAATTTAGGGGCACAAAATTTCATGGCCAAATTCCTTCGGGAGATAGGCTAGAAAAATTTTTAAAAAATCGTAATTTTTTAGAAAATTCTGAAAAATCCTCAAATGAGCTTGGAAAATTAAAATTCCTTCTCTATTGGACTAATTACCATTTTTAACCTTTAGGGTATGATCTTTTCATGTCTGCCCGAGCTTATCTTGAGTCATTCCTGGCTCAACTGGCCTGCTAAATTACTACCCAAACTAATTTATTGGTTCTGCTAAATTTTTAATTTGAGTCATTTCCACCCTTTTTGAGCCTCTTAAAGTTTAATGGCTAGTATGCCTCTCTTTAAGCCTCATGAAGGTGACTCGACACTCTGGGCACACTTTTCGGGTCTCGAGGTACTATTCACAGAGCCTAGGGATGCAGGCATTACAATTACTTTCATTTTTCACATTTATGTGGCATATATCTTAATTACTCATTATCATATATTTTTTTCCTCACATTATGCACCACAACACATTATTTACCACATTTTCATCATAACCACATAATTGACATACACCATACACACTTGCACATGCCATGGCCACATGACATACCATTTGACCACATGTACATCACCCATATTCACATGAATTCTTCACTCAAATGGCATACATACTAGTATTACTCCATTATACAAGCATAAAGGCATGGTTATTTCACACAATTATGTACATACATACGCACCCTTACATTTTTATACACATGTACATGTAGACATACTTCAATACACATTATGGCATGTATCTATTATAATAAATTCACATACCTAGGGTGTGAAAACACCTTTTTTCACCACTTTAAAGCCTTTGCCCTCTTTCTTCTTTAACACTTTTCCTTGAACCTACATAATGAGTTAAAAAAATTTTATAAAATCCTATATAGCTCCAAATGAAAATCTATAAACATAGGTTTTCTTAGAATTACTAAGGCTCCCTAAAATAAAAATAAAGACTAAGAAAACTCCACTTAAAAACAACTTGAGCACTATTTACTCCATCATTTTTTCTTTAACTTGAGCCAATATTTTTGGGTTCTATCACTTTTAGTGTGTTCTAGAGGTTGTGATGGTGTGATTTCATATGAAATATATGGAGTTTGGTGGTGATTTGAGGTGGAAGAAAGAAGAAAAAGTGGTGGAGGAGGGATGGTGTGGCGTCAACTATGGGAGTTTGGGGGAGGAGGAAGATGACAACCTTTTACACATGTGGCTCTCCTACATGTGTAGGGGTATATATATTAAGTAGCTGGCATTGTTAGCTCACAACTTGTGGTGATCTAACACCCTAAATAATTCTAATTTCTCTTTAAACTTAGAAATTTTAAAATAAATTTTATAAACCTCTAAAAATAATCATTTTACTACTAAAAATCCTTAATTATGCTCATTAAAGAGCCCGTAAAATTTTAGATCCAAACTCCAATGGAAACTTTGTTTAATGTTCACTTGCTATAATATGAAATTCCAAAAAATTATCAAATGACCTCAGAAAATTAAAATTCCTTCACCAACATGTAGATTTGAATTTTTAACCTTTTGAGTATGCTATTTTTATGTATGTCCGGGCAAACCTCGGGTTATTCCTAGCATAAGTCTATCTAAGGCCACTATTCACTAGTTTACTGCCTAAAATGAATTATTGGTTCTACTAAAATTTTAAATTATTTCATTTTCCTTATTTTCTAGCATGTTAAAGTTTTATGACTTGTACACAACCTTTCTAGCCTTACAAGGGTGTCCCGGCTCCTCGGGAGCATTATTTAAGCCTTGAAGGTACTATTCATGAAACCTTAATTTAAGGGTGTTATAGTTGTGACATAAAATAGTTATAAATTGTTAATGTTATCATATTCATGATGCATGCTTGTGTGCTTATGTGTTACACATATATTACATTGAATACACCACTGAGCATTATTGCTTAGTGTGCTGGCTTTTACTGGTGTGTAGGTAGTAGACAGGAGTATAAGTTATAGCCTTAAGCAAAGCAGTGTAAGTTAAAGGGTTTAAATTTGGCATCATATGAGAATAGGTGAGTAATGATATTAGATTAGCCCTTATGTATATGTAATGTTATTAGGCCCTAGGTTATATGATTATATATATGTGTTGGTAGTTAATAGTAGTAAGATAGTTAAGTTTATGTCATGTCTTTCATTCGTATTTAGTAATCGGATTAAGTAGAAGATATCACTTGTGACATCCTAAATTTGAACAAGCTATCTGTTGGGTATTAGGGTGTTACACAATGATTTCCCAATTGTTTTAACTCTATTAAGATTTTTATCAAGTCAAGTTTTAAAAGATGAAGCATGCTAAAATGTTTTCCAAAAGTTTTAAATTTATATAAGTTTTGTATAAAGTCAGTTTAGATATTTGTTGCTTGTCTCTTTTCATTTAGGTTAGGTGATTAGGTCGGGTGAAGGGTGTTACAGGTATAATTTTAAGGTTAAATCTCTTTTTGTAAGGAAAGAGTTATAACATCCTGGTATCCAAATCATGAATAGTTAGTCCTAGACTCAACTCGTACATTTTTTACCAATAAGTAATACTACTCATAGAAATGTTAAGGTTCATATTTAAACATTAAATAAAGTCATTTAATTGGTTAATGTTGAAAAAAAATGAAGACATGCATAAACAAGATGAATAGTATTCTATCAAACATGTATTTGCACATCTTATGATAGTTTTAATTAAATTAACCAAAAAGTCAAAAATTTTAATAATAAATAATATTATTGGGCCCATAAAAATATTGAACTGACTAGTAATTATGAGAATTAAGGAAATTGAGAAAATAATTTTTTAGAATAGACTAGAATAAGTGGTTAAACCAATAAGGGTTAAATCCATACTACTCACCATTGCTACATCCCTTCTTATTTCTTTGCTAGCCGTTGCCATTAATAATAGGATATTTGTAAAACCATTCCTAGGCACAATTAGAGTACTTATAATGCTTATCAGTCGAGGCTTCATGAAGAGTACCATTAAGACTTGAAAGTATTCTTAGAGTGTCAAGTCACCTTTACGAGGCTCGAGGTAGGGGTACTGGTCATGAAACTTTTAGGGGCCATTAAATGATGAAATTGACATAATTTAAAGATTTAACAGAACTAATAAATTATTTTAGGCTGTAATCTAGCAAGTTAATAGCTTAGATGGAGTTGGGCTGAGAATAACTCGAGATGCATCCGAACAAACCTAAAAATGCCATACGTTAAAGGCTAAAAATTCCCATGAGTCCATAGGTGAAAGAATTTTTTAATTCTTAGGTGGTTTGCAAATTTTTTTAATTTGAGTTTTTACATGTAAATTGAGGTAGTTGGTTAATAGTACTGTTGGTGGAATTTGCCTGTGAAATTTTACAAGCCCTTAAATAGGACTAATCGAGGATTTTAAAAAAATGTGATGATTTTTAGAGGTCAGAGTGATATTTTAAAATTCCTTAAAGTTTGTGTTGAAATTGAGCTTCTTCAAGTTGTTCGGGTGGCATCTGGACCCCACTCATGTAACTTTAGCCATTATATAAGGCCTAAGGTGACACCTAAGTGGCCACTTGGCCACATCTACTCACCCCTCCTTTTTTCTCCTTTCCTTCTCATTTATTGTCCCGATGCCATCTCCACCTCACATCTACCATTTTTTTTCTTTGTTGTAAGCTTTTCCCTTACCAATTACCACAAAAAATTATGTTAATGTGTTAGGAATTAATTTGTAAAGTATTGGAAGCCATAGAAGCCCCTATAGTGTATGAAAATTCGAGGAAGCTAAGGTGTGCATCAAATAGGACTAAAAAGGCAAATTTTGATGTATAAGTATTTCATCACTTTTTAATTTATTTCCTAGGGTATTTGATGATTTTGAGAACACCTATATGCTCAGAATTTAATTTAGAGGTCTGTGTGATTTTTTGTGGATTTTTAAAGGTGATGTTGGTGTGAATAGAGGAAAAGAAGAAGTGACATGTTTTGTGGTTTCTTTCAAGCTTGAAGTGAAGCATTCAACTTCTTTGATAGTGAGGTAAGTGAATTTTAGTTATTTAAAGCATGAATGGTGGAAATTTTATGTGATAGGATAGGATTTCTTGTATGGAAATAGTAGAAAGGGTGGCATATGCATGTGAATTGATTAAGGCATGTGCTTAGGTTCATGGTTTATCTAAATCATGTTTAGAATATGGATTTGAGGAAAGGAATGCATGAAAGGGCAAGTTTCCCTTTTGGTTGAGAGCTTTGTGCAAAGGTGTATGTGTGTGTATAGCTTGTTATAGCGTTATGGCATGATATTTAAGGTATATGACAAGAAAGGTGTATGAAATATATGTGTATGTGGTAGGAATTAAGAGTTTTGGGGTGTGCCTTCCTTTGGCCAAAAGGTTAGTTAATGGGTAGGCTAAGTGTATAGCTTGAGTATTTGGCATATGGTATGGCATATGGCTTGCCATTGATGGCATGTGAGGTGTAGGTAAAGAGATTGGTGAATAAAGCTTATGTCTATGTGTGTGTGTGTAATATGGCCAAGGCATAATCACAGTTTATGTTGGCTTAGTTTGCATGGCAAAGGTAAAATATGTGTGTAGGCATGCTTGTGTGATGTTTAAATGTGTATGTGTGTGCTTAAATGTGATTGAAAGCATGTGTAATGCAAATTAAGGCTTTTAGCTGAGAGCTTTGCAAGGTAAAATGTCATGATAAATGGAATTGGAAATAGACTAGTTTTAAGCATGAAATTTGTACCTTAAAGTGACTTAACTTGTGATATTCATGTAAGTTGGCATGGAAGCCATTTGTATGCCTCTATGATATAATTATTTGAGCTTGGCTTTAAGCCTATGGAAATGAGTGACTGTGAGTGCAATTGGCACTGAAAAGAGACCTAAATTGAACCTAGAATGGCTATCACAAAGTAGAAAAATGACCTATAACTGTCCTGTTAAAAATGATTTTGGGACTATAATTAAAATAATTGCTTAGCATGTAAAAAAATTGAGCAAAAATAATGGGCTAGAGTTGATTTAATATGCTATTAATTATGCATTTAGAAATAACTTAAAATGTTATAGAAAAATTTACCCGTAATTGCTCAGAAGGGCTAAAAATGTTATGTAACTGTCAAGGTAAAAATTTGACTGTCTGATAAAAATTCTAACTATTTGTTTGTCAACTTGTAATATTATAAAAAGATGACTAATAAAAAAATAAACTTAAAATGAAGTCAAATGGCCCATTAGTTAGACACCCACTATATTTATTGACTAGTCAACTTAGAGATTAGCAGCTGCTAGACTGTCTATTTATTAGACTAGGCCAGTGTAGCAGCTGAGGTTCATAATTGAGCCACTACACTAGTCTGTAGGGCAAACACTATTTATTGCTAGCACTTTTGACTGTATGTCAGGCAATGCTGGTGCAACAATGAAGGTCCCTCGAAGGCCACTACACTAGTATGCTGGGTAGACTCAGAGGAATTATTTGACATGATCAATGCCCTTAGAGGTCTATAGATTGATCCTTATGCACTGTTACTCAGTATTTTGCCCTTTGGGAGGTTCCTATGAATTGATCCTTATAGGCTATAACAAGCCGATTTAGCGGTCTAGGCCTAAAATGTGGGCTACTCAGTTCCCTCTTGGTCCAATCTCTATAAGTGTTGTCTATCTAATCAGGCCTATGAAATGGACTTAAAATAGAGAAAGATATAAAATTAAAATAATTGATAATAATTTTTGATAGAAATTTTAATAAATACAACATAGTGGCATTTTGGTAAATTTTAAGAAAATATGACATGTCATCTAAATGGCATCAATCATCTGGCATATTGCTCACACACTACACCTAAACCTTTATTTTATGCTAGCATGTGTGTATTAATGCATATGGCATGTTTTAAATGGTTTAAATTCACTACTGAGTTTTATACTCAGTGTATCCATGTTATGGTGCATAGGTAATAAGGATAAGTAGGCCAACTTTAGTGATCATGCAGTGTAGCCTTACAAATGTTAAAAGGTAAAGAGAATTGTTTTTCTTTTAGTAGTGGCACTTATATAAATTTCTATAGGTATAGGTTAGCATGCTTCAAAGCTGCTTTGTTTGTATATAGACCTAGATGGCATATATATAAGTAAGTGTTGTGTTTGTTTAGATTGCTTGTGGTCTTGATAACTGTGGGTTTTAGGCCCTATGTGTATGATTATAATATATGTCTTATGTGTGCTGATGTTGACTAGGGGACCAGAAGGGTCTAGATGGAGGTTTATGAATTGTTTACCTATAGAAGTGTTTTTGCAGGTGAAAAAAAATTTTGGTATGTCACCCGAGTAGCCATTATGCTACCAATTTTTCTATGACTTGAGTAGTGCTGTGAATGATTATTCTAAGTCTATCAAACCATGTATAAATATGATTAAGAATTAGACTAGACATCTAAGTAACACTTGATAGAGTTCTAGAATAGTCCATAAGTGTTAAGGGGTTTGCCTCTAGGATGGGTGACCTATTGGGAAGTGCATTGCTTATCGGGTTTCTTTAGGAATTCGGTAGGGGGTGTGACATTTGGTGGTATCAAAGCCTAGGTCTAAAGTTCCTAGGTAATTTACATGGGTGCCACAATCTAGGGTTAGCTATGCTATTATGCTACACTACACGAAGGCTAATAAGTTTTGTGATTTCTATAGTAATACTAAATAGCTAATAGACCATTAAAGGAAAGAGTAGAGGAAGTGCCCAGTTATGCTCTGACTACAATATAAGGAGTAGATAATACAACTACTCTTGAGCCTAGTGATGTTGCACATAAGCCATAACCTCAGGCAGAAGCATCTCCAGCTTTGTTGTAGTAGATAGTTAATCTATTGAGGCACACCTCTCTACCTACTGCTCCACCTCCACCTTCTCCACCAGCTCTTATTCAGAAGACACCATTGGAGAGAATTAAAAAGATGGTCACTATGGATTTTTTTGGAATGAAAAAGGATGATGCAGTATGAGCAGTGTACTAGTTAGAGAGAACCTTTCGGATTTTGGAATAACTAGAATGCTCAAAAGAAGATAGTATGTAGTGTATGACTTCCCTCTTATAGGAAGAAGCATACCATTGGTGATATACTATCAGAAAGAGAAAGCTAGTGATAAAGCTCACATGGGAGTTTTTCCTGATAGAATTCAGAAAGAGATACATCCCTAAGTCCTATAAGGATAAGAAGAGGTAGGAATTCTTAGATTTGAAACAAGGTAGGAAGACATTGGCTAAATATGTGAAAGATTTTGCTCGCTTGATTAGATAAGCAAAAAAATTCATTTCAAATGAAAAGGAAAAGTGTAAAAGATTTTTGAAGGGGTTGAATATGGAGTTAGGAATGTAAATAGCAAACCTAAGGGTAATAGACTTTACTATATTAGTGGCATCTACTTATGACATAGAGGTAATGGTACAAGAAAAGAGAGACTTTTTCCAAAGAAAGAGAGAGAGTAGAAGAGGTCAACCTTGTCCCAATTAGAGGACTAGATTAAAAGCCCATGCCTCAGCTAAATAGTATGCTGTTAGAGCTAGAGAAAAGGCAATAGCACTAGATGTCATAACTAGTACTTTTTATTTATTTAATGTTCTAGTTTTGGCTTTGGTAAACCTAGATCCACACATTTATATGTATGCACTACATTGGCACATAATAGAGGATTAAAATCTAAGCATATGAACATATATATACAAGTTAATAATCCTATAGGTCAAAGTATGCATGTGAACAAAGTGTATAGATAGTGTCCTTTAGTGATCTAAGAATGTGTTGTTTCCTGTGGATTTGATTTGCCTATTCATCAGTTTGATATGATTCTGGGAATGGACTGGTTGTCAAAGCATCGAGCTATACTTCACTATAAAAATAAGAAGCTAACCCTTTAAATTGTAGAAGAACAAACAATGAAGATTCTGGGTGAGAGAAATTGTCTGAATAACCTTATTTCAACTATTACAATAAGGAAACTCATCTGAAAAGGGTGTGAAGCTTACTTAGCCCATGCCATTAACACTGATGCTTCCACCCCAATACTTAAATAGATTCCTATAATGTTTGAGTTTCTTGAAGTGTTTCCTGATGAGTTGCTAGGTTTGCCTCTACAGTAGGAGCTTGATTTTGAAATTGAGATTTATCCTAGTACAACTCCTATTTCTATTACTCTTTATCGAATGAGACCAATTGAGTTGAAAGAATTAAAGGTGCAATTGCAGGAATTGCTAGATAAGGGTTTTATTAGACCCAGTGTTTCACATTAGGGAACACTTGTATTGTTTGTGAAGAAAAAAGGTGGCTCACTTTGGCTATGCATTGATTATAGACAGTTGAATAAGGGGACGGTGAAAAACAAATATCCTTTGCCTAGAATAGATGACCTATTTCATCAATTGAGGGGTGTGGGTGTATTTTCCAAGATCGACATGAGATCTAGATACCATCAACTAAGAGTTAAGGAAGCTAATATTCCTAAAACTACATTTAAAATAAAATACGAGCACTATGAGTTCTTAGTGATGATATTTGGTCTCGCAAATGCCCCGGCAGCCTTCATAGACTTAATGAATAAAGTATTTCAACCTTACTTGGATTAGTTTGTAGTAGTATTTATTGATGATATTCTGGTATGCTTTAAGACTAGGG
>CANXYI010076916.1:0-11634 GCA_948208565.1 Hura crepitans
TAAAGGAAGCAAATATTGCTAAATTTGATATTAAGTAATATTAGTTATTTTATAGTTAATTAAATGTAATATATTGAAGCTAACATGATAAAACATATATAAACTATAAATATTAAGAGAAATAAATTAATTATAACAAAATAAAAATGTTTAACTAAATAATATGCATTTATAAATAATTATAAGTGACCAATTAATTATGTAAAGGTGTAAGGAAGAACATATAATACAAAGGAATGAGAGAACGAGGAATTTAAAGAGTAAATTAAATAGTAATAGAATTAAATTCATTATACATACCTAACTAAAGAATTACAATTTGAGTAAAAGATAAGTGAAAATAAGAAATATGGGGACATATAGGATTTAAAATTGATCTAATTAAATTATGATACATATATAAAGATATATTGTGTGCTTAAGTATCATTACAAATTAGTTGATTGGGACTTAATTAAAAAGAGATGATGAGAATATATAAAATTGATTATATAATATAATTAACTTATATTAATTATTTTAAATGAGGTGAGTATAACTAATTAAAATGAGAATGGTAAAATATATTCCTAATGCATAAGAAAGAGAAATATACAATAACCTAAATAAAAAGTAATTTAAATTTGAATCCAGAAAAAGGTATATGAATGATCTTTTAACATGAAATTGAACGAAATAAATTTTATGAGAGAGACGACTAATTGTTTAATAAGATAAAGTATATATACATATATAATTATTATAAATTCTAATTCTTAAAGGAATATTTACAAAAATAAGTAATTAAAGAATTAAGCACATTAAGGATACATTAAGAGTTTATATTGAAATGTTCAGTACTTGATAAATAACATTAATCCTATGAAAGATAATAAATTAGGAATGAAGGTTAATCAAAGGACCATCTTACACATGAAAGATGAACGACAAGACATAATGACAATGGATCTTATAAATAATAAGAATACAACAAGAAATTGATATTAAAGGGATATTTATGATGAACGTGAATGAGTATACCATAATTCTAATCAACATATGATAAGTACACTATAATGGAATATGATTAAAGAAGAAATTATGATATAAGATGTATGAAGACATAAACACATTAATTCGTAAACCTGACTGACATGAGATGAATTATTAATGATTAAAGCCCATATTAGTTGGACAAATATTAGATAGGTTAACCAGTGAACTAGGGAGTTAGCAACTGCTAGGACACTTCGGTATCATGACAGGTCAATACATAAGGATGACTATGAGATGATATTGATCTTTTATTATATTGTGTGGGTGCAGCCGCCTCAAGTTCCACAAAAGGCCATTGCACAATTTATGAGATTTGACGGTAGGTCTAGCTTCCATAAGGTCTATAAAAGGCCACTGAACACCTTGAGATTTGATGATAGAGTGTAACCATTAAGGTCCAGAATGTGGGTCCTTGTATAACTTATAAGACAATGTACAGCTGTTGAGGTTCAAGATTCAAACCCCTACACAATTATGATGATTACGATGAGATATGGCATGACAAAGTGTGATCATTAAGGTCTAAAATATAGACCCTGCACACACCATGATCTCATTATCTAGTGATGAGAGTGATGTCTATAAAACATGGGCTAAAGGAGAAAATTACTAGATGAAACATATTAAATTACCATTAAAGAGACTATAATATTTGAAAAAGTTAGAAATATGTAAAAGGGAAAAGAGAGGAATTAAAATGATGAAAGGGATGAATTGAATTAATAGAGAAATAAATAATCATGTAATGACAAACATTATTATTGATACATAAATACAATTCATCATAAATTTTATACATATCAAGATAGAACACATGACATAAATTTATTGAGAACTATATCTATGAATAAGATAAATTAATTACAGATAGATACATATAAATAAAACATAGAAAGAGACATAAAATAAAGAAGTGAATATAGTGAAAGGAAAAGAATAAGTAAGACCTACCATAAATGATTAAATAAGAGATGTGAGTGTATTCTTAGAGAATGTAGCAAGGTACAACTTATGAAAAATATATTGAATTATCACCCAACACATAGTCAAAAATGAATATGAGAGACAATAACACCATTACCTGATGAAAAGATAAATTAATATGAAATACTAGAGTTATAACACAATAGTTATGAAAGATTATGAGTAACTAAGTTAATGAAACACAAACTTAATTAGAGTGAGTTATATGAATGATTATTATTTATATAAATTTAATGATATGATTTTTCATAGTATTAGAATACACTACTGAGCAATTATGCTCAGTGCATTAGCTTTTTTGCTAATACATAAGTATTAATTAAGGTAAGCAGAGTGATGGATTGTCCTAGCATAAGTTGAAGCAACTTATTAAGGACATGGTAAGATGAGTCCATAATGAGCATTGTTTTCATGCTGAATGTGTACTTGCATTATAATTAATTAATTGTCATTTTAGGATTATATGTGTATGATAGAATATCACAGTTATCAAACTTATATTACTAGACATAAATGGGTAGACATCAGCTTTGGTTGCTTTATTTCTAGTCGAATTAGAACTGACAAATGTATTAGCTGATTATTAAATATAAATACATGTCTTATCAAGTTAAATAAGTTATAGGTGAGAGTAGCACTAAGATAGGTAACCTTCTAGGAAGTGGCATCTATTACTAGGTTTGAAAATGAATCGGATAGGAGGTGGTACACTAACCACTAGTGCTCTAAACTCCACAGCTACAAGTGCATTACCAGTATGTGGCACATGTGTTAGGAGGCATGGAGGCATATCTTAATGAGTGACTCCAAGAGATTATTATAGATGTGGCTCTAAAGGCCACTACCAAAACAATTGCTTGATGAGACCAAACATTGATGACTTATTTAAACTCTAAACTTCTTCACTTACTCTAAGCAAGAGCTAGAGAGAGAGAAAAGCTAAAAAAGTAGGCACTAACTAGAGGCCCTAAGCAGAGAGCAGTTATGCTAGTCATAAAGAAGAAAGATGTCTCATTATGGTTGTGTATAAAGTATAGACAACTTAATAGTGTAACTATCAGGAATAAATATCCATTGCCTAGAATTGATGACCTATTTGATCAGCTAAAAGGATCTAGAGTGTTTTAAAAAATTGATCTTAGATCTAGTATCATCAGCTTAGAATAAAAGAATCTGACATTCTAAAAATAGCTTTCTACACTATATGTGGACATTATGAATTTCTAGTGATGCCATTTGGGTTAACAAATGCTCCTGTGGCATTCATAGACTTGATGAATAGAATATTTTGACCATACTTAGACTAGTTTGTGGTGGTATTTATAAATGACATTTAGGTGTATTCTGAAACAAAAGAGGAATATGAGCAATACCTCAAGCTGGTATTAAAGACATTAAAAGAAAAGTAGTTGTATGTGAAGCTAAGAAAGTGTGAATTCTAGCTAAATGAAGTGGCATTTTTAGGACACATAATGTCAACCGAATGAATTAGGGTGGACCCTAGTAAGATTAAAGTCATCTTAGAATAGAAATCTCTAAAGAACATGATAGAGATTAGAAGCTTTTTGGGATTAGCAAGATACTATAGATGCTTTGTCAAAGGATTCTCCATGATTGCAACACTCATAACACGTCTATTAAAAAAAGATGTGAAGTTTATCTCGAATGAAAAGTGCTAAGAGAGTTTTAACAAGCTAAAAGCCATGTTGACAGAAGTTCTAATACTCACACAACTAGAACTCGGGAAAGAGCTTGTCATTTATGGTGATGCCTTACATAACGGACTTAGATGTTTATTAATATAGGATGGAAATGTGGTAGCTTATGGATTCGGACAGCTGATATCTCATAAAAGAAATTATCTTGCTCATTACCTAGAATTAGCCATAATTATTTTTGCTTTGAAAATCTAGTGGCATTACTTATATAGTTAGAGATGTTATGTTTACACAGACCATTAATGTAATACCCTGACCTTAGGGTACACATGGATAACCCATGGAAAGTGTTACCACATAACTATATGCTTGAATATGGGAGGTTATGACCTACTTAGTTAATTTAATTTATGAGATCAGCTAAGCCTAATTAATTATTAGACCACTATAAGAGAATAGAGATAATGAACAAATAGTCTAAGATAAAATTTTGGTAGCATAACAGCTATCAGAGGCCTACCAGAAATTTCACCTTGGAATAATAAAGCACTACTACTACACTTATTTATTCACCCATCTATCGTAACTTTTATTGCACTCACTATACCACCTATAATCATGTTTTCACTTCCTTGTAATCATAAAACATGCAAGCATTCATACCTCCTATAAATAAATATGTTTTAATAATAATAGTATACAACAGTCACATTACATTTTGTTACCAAGTCCATTCTTTCTTGTGATGATTCCATGTCACAACTATACTCACTCCCAAGTAAGGGAAAGTTATATAGGGACTTACCTAGTTTAAATTAACCGCTTATACCTAATTAACCCTGAGCATATATATGTCCACCTAGGAATTTTAATTACTAAACCCTAAATAATCATCCTAATAGACTATGTCACTACTTGGCATGGCATAGACATATATGATTATATAATAAAGGATAATCTACTATAAAAAGTACATGTCATACATATGGACCCCATTTCATATACTATGAAATACTACAAATTATCCATTGGTTGTAGTGCAATGTCACGAGGTGATGTTCTTTTAGTCAAGACTGAGCAACCCAAGTGTCCTCAATAGTCTCCCATATCCTGCACATCTAACCAAGAAGTTATGTTAATAATCTATCCTAGAAGGGCTGGCCTACTTATCTTTTTAGAATTTCTAAATATAGTTAAGTACATACATAAGTAGTTCATGAAATCATTTTAAATCATACTTACTTGCCTTAGAGACTCCTGACTAGAAATTCTAAAGGTGTGTCACTACTTTTATTGTTTTCATTTTCTATCATAACTTGTCGAGCATCTGTAGTGTTAATACAAACTAATTCATACATATATCTATGATTCTTATTTTTTTCTAATATCATGCACCTTTTTATATATATCATGCATATTTTATGTGTTGAGGGCATACAACCACTTGGCCTTATTACTAGCCAAATGTTACCTTTTTTTAGTAGAGTATCACCTAAATATTTGTATTCCAATATTGTATAAATGTCTATATCATACTATGATCTATAAGTTTTGTAATTGTAATAAATATATACTTAGTTATGTTTTGAACTACACTAACTTGGCATATGCTTATAAGAGTGCACTAGCAACTGTTTCTCTTATAGCATATTATTATTGATCCCATATTGCTTCATATATATATACATAACATGTAGTTATGATTATTGTTCAATCTTTGTATATATCTAATTTTAAACATTTATGTCATTTCCATTCCACCAATTTTAGTTTATGCTTTTTTTTGAGTTTATAAGTACCATTATCATTTTGAAAGCTATTTTTCTAAAGTTATCTAGAGCCAAAGGTAAAACACACTCATAATGACCCTAAAAAAGGGTAAATAAACTATTAGGCTGATAACAGTAAGTGATAAAATTGATAAATTTTTGTAAACTAATAATATCTATGGTCTCAGCCATTGTCACTAGAAATAGCTCATATAGCACTCCTGTCTAGCTGATAATTGTTACAAAACTGCATAAAATTCCTCTTTGGCAAGCCAAAGCTACCCTACTCAAAATTTGGAAGGTTTACCTTAGGCTTAAGATTTTAGCTTTGGTAATCTTCCCATAACTAATAACAACTATATTACCTCATGCATACATAGTTCTTGTTCGAATAACTTCCAAGTTCATAAGATTGGATTCGCATGTTCCTGTCACTTGGTTTTTTATGTATCCTCTATATCTATGCTTTTATTTTTTGATGTACCTCTACTTAATCTTTATTAGCTGATAGTAAACTTAATGAGTATACCGTTTGTATAACAATAGCCTTCGTAATACTATTAATTACTTGCTAAAGTGCCTTAATCAATTATATGCCTATTATAATGCATGATTTATGGGTTTTAAATATGACATGTTATTATTGCACTTGTGTTCATTTGTATGGATATAATCACTATGTTTCTAAAAAGAAATGTAAATTAGAATAAACATAAACATACAACTTATACATAAGTATCAAAGAATGCTAATGTGACCGTTATGCTACCATGAGTAAATGAAATAAATGATTCTATGAATTACTCATCATTTCAAAAAATTTAACTGAGTTTAACTATAGTTAGCTAGTTATATGTAAAATATAGCCCTACTATGCACTCACATTCAATCTTTTTACATAAGGGTCTATTACATATGCTTAATGCTAACTAACAATCATCGATGGTTTATTTAATAAAGTAAAAGCTAAACTTTAATATTTGATATTCTCATATAGATGTCATTCTAAAGTGTGCTTAGATAACTACCTAAACCAATAACCCAACCTATATACATATCAACATGTTTTCCTAAGTTGCCACATAACCTACTCCCATGCAATATAATAAAACTTAATCACCTATAGCCAAATTAGTCCCATAAAATTCTATGTAACTAATTAATATTTTACATACTAGTATTCAATTTGCCTAGAAAGGTTAGGTAGCAATGCACCCCTTGTCCTACTTATGCCCTCACTTCTAAAAGGTTCACTACCTTACCCTTAATTAGTTTCTATTATCACTTGGCTAATGTATAAATGTTTAGGCATAACCTACATTCATAACATAACCTTAGTATTTACAAACCTTTTTATTCTTGTTTATGAAGCAAATTTATAAAGCATTACCAAAAAAGGCAGTTCTTGCAAATTCTAGTTGCCCTCAGAACATAGTTGGGTAAAATATGTCTATACCTCCTTTCATTTATAACTTAATTCAGTTCATTATGTAGAGTTTTATCCTCCTTGGTTACTTCATTCGAAGTAGGCATTGTTGTATTTCTGAGTTACTTCCTTCTCGATCCTAAAGTGAATGTATCGCTAACCAACCCATTTAATTATATATAATACTTAATTGTTTCTCTACACTTCCTTTATCTATATGCTACTACCCTTTTATACCCTAAATACTCATTCATGTGAAATTCTTTCTAAAGTAGCAATATTCTAAATCATTTAATATAACAAGGGAACCTAACTCCTCATATTATGCTATCGAACTTCATTTGTATCCTTACTTTTAGCATGAGTGTAATCAAGTCATTATAAATCTCACTAATGACAATTATAAATGATAATTATAAAATAAGAAGAAAATCGAAAATCCTTAGTAAAAGCATATACACCACAAATCTAAAGTGTTTAATTTCATTTATTCCCAACAAGCACCTATAAATCTTAATACCCTTTATTTAGCCTAAAGGCCCTATATGCCCTTATCTCTTTTCATCATATAATCTTTATGTTAAATCATACTATTGACATCATTAAAGCCAATCCTATATATCGATGATTGCAAGCAAAATTCCTTACCACATATATGCCTATTCCCGATACTATAGTGGTTCAACCCTGAGATTTCTAACCCATAAAATTCAAACTTTTGCTTGGACATTCCCTAACTTATTGTACGCTTCCATAACAAATCAAGAGCCTAATGTATTAACTAATCACCACGTAATAAACTAATTCAATAAAATAGTCCTTAAATATTTCTAAAAGAGTAAATCAACCACCACACTTACAATCAACAATTCTATTTATTTCCTAATAAATTCTAGTAAAGAGTTGTTTCCAAATAATTCTAGTAGAGAGGTAAAGATTTGCACCTATAATAATAGACTTGGAGTAGAATCCTGCTTCTAGCTTGTGAAGTTTGTTGTCCTAAAATCATAGCGGTACTCACTATATTGCTCTTGCACTAAAAAATTGCTACTGTCTATGTCAACTGTTGTTGCCTAACCACTGTAGCATTTATGCCATCAGCTATAAAAAATAGTGTATCAAGTTGTAGCAGCTGTCATATAGCACCGTACTCATACCTAACAGCCACAGTGGCTGAGTTGTTGTGTGCTCACATTTGCATCACTATGCACAATAGCAAAGTGCCCCCTTTTACCATTGGCGGCAGCAGTTCATTACCCCTAATAGTGGCAATTTAACCATTCCTTACTATTGTGGGGTTGCTGAGTAAATGAAATGGTGTTGTTGTGCCCTCTCTCGAATTTCTTCAAATTTTTGCTCACCTACCATAATTCCCCTTTTATTTCACCTTGAGGTTACATCCTTTTCTCTTTTAATTTTTTTTAGCTCCTATATACATGATTGGGAGGAGAAGTATAGAGAATTCCATGGCTGTATTTCTAAGTGCTTTCAGTTGTGGCTTTTTCTTTTTTTCCTTTTTTTACTTTTTTTCTATTATAATTCTATTACTATCAGAAGCTTCTAGCAAATTTTTCCCACTCACTAATTAATATAATTTATCCTTGTAACCTATACACCAAATTAAAATTCTTTCTTAAAGTAAATTTATTTATTTTCATGTAAATAAATTATTCCTTTAAAGTAAATTATTATAATTAAATCATTAATGTCACGTATATAGTTTGCTACTATTGCATTTAAATTCCTAATTATGTGATTTTACTTGAGTTAACTTAACTTCATAATGCTCAGGGTGTTACAATATTCCCTACTTAAGTTATTTCATCCTAGAAATATAATTTGTACCTTTTATATATTACTATAGAAGCAACCATCCTAGGGGGTTATACTATCTCACTTATACATAGTTCTATTAATTGGTTACCATATTAGGTTTATTTTATTTTATTATTATTATATATTCTTTCCATGCACATACAAGTTCTATTTACTATACTGCTATAGCTAGCAATGTTCTTTTCATAACCTCGCATTCATGAGTTATACAACTCACCATACTGTGAATTACTAGCATTTACATAAAAGCTATTGATTTCCCTAAGAGTAACATCATAACTTGGAGTTTTACTGAATTATGTTATGTGTTTCTAATGCACTATCTATACTTTATGTTTCATGCATATCATATGTCACACGCTTATCTGATTTTTGAAGAAACCCGATAAGAAAGTGAACTTCCCTTAAAGTTACCCATCTTTAGATTTCCCTAAAGGTTATTCTTTTAACTTCTATTAATTTATTTTGTTTTTCTATTTATGTCTAAAATTTTTCCATCTTTTCTTTATGTTCATTTCATTACAATCAAAATACATAGTGAAAACCTTTTGTTTTGTCAGAAAACATTTTTATAGAAAATTAGCAAGCATAATGGCTATCCAGGTTAAAAACTAAAATTTTTTTCTATCATAAAAATGAACTTCAATAAATTTCATACATTATTCCTCATCTCCTAGACCCTTCTAGTCCTTCAAACATATCAACATACATAATCACACATGCACATTCAACATATTAAATTAGCACGCACAACCATAGGGTCTCAGACCAATTATTAGCAAAGAAATTTAGATGATTTAATAGTTAATATACATATTATAGACATAAAGTCATTTTGATTCATTATTCACATTTTTACAAACACTTCATATATAATTCCTTGTACATCACCAATTTAGGAGCAAAAATATAATCATACCATATTATGTGCATGGTATATATGTGATTGAAAGGATCACACAAATAAGTGTTACTGAATAAGATGGCATAAAATGAAACGATTGTGTTTATTTCAAAATGGGTATTTAAAAATGATGATGATTGAATATGAATATTATTCCTTCATTTGTTTAAACTATCTTTTCTTGTGTATAATATGTTATATAGATCCTTTGAGTATTAAAGTATCAAGCATGTGAAAAGTTGAAACATGATATATTATGTGTGAATAAATATTAGATGTATATATAGTGAATCTTTTCTGTATGATTTGAAAGTCAAAAGACATTGTGTGCTTATTTTATAGATTTTTGAGTTATAAATAAAGATTAAGGAAATTTATACAAATGAAATGAAAACATAAGATACCATGCATGTGTGAAGAATTATATATATGTTAATGAATGTAATGTGAGTGTTTCCATTAAAATCGAAAGGCTTAAAATGAAAGTTATTTGTTTCCTTAATGATCAAAATTATGTATGGTGATGTTAAATGCTATTATGAGGATCAATTAGTTATGCTAATACATATATTGTTATAGTGTATAAATTGGAATTATCTCTTAATATTATGAAGCAGATTTAAGGCAATTTTAGAACATGTATGTGAACTAGCAAGTGAGAATAATACTTTGAATTATATGATAAAGAATGGTAAGATGGAATGATTACTTGGAAAATGGTTACAAAATTGATGGTAAGTGTGCCATTACCTTTGCTAAGACTTATGTTCTTAATGTTTATGCAAAAATGAGTACATGAATAAGGTATATGATAATTATTGCATATGTGAGTAGGTAAGTGTGATCATGAAATATGAAATGCTAATGCTTAAACTTATATGATCTCAATGCATAAGATGTAATGAATATACAATGGTAGTTGAATAATGATGTAAGATATAAATTACAACAAATTCTCAAAATGCTTTATGTGAATCAAATGTAAATATAAAAAAAATGGTGTTTACATTATAAAAGATAAAAAGATTGTTAGCCCTAGCCATGTGTTGGTCGAATAAGCTTGTAAGATGGAAAACAAGTAAGTGTATGAAACCTAATTAAAGAATGTCTAATGTTTTTATGAATGTAGTTAACCTAGTCTGGATAGGTTGACGGGTCAATAAGGGAGTTTAGTAGCTGTTAGGGTACCTCAATACCTCATTATACCCTTCGAGCCCAAAATATAGTTGTATTACCCATATATAAAACCTTTGTGCTCATTGTATAACCTTCCAATCATTGTAAGACATTTATAGCCATCGTAGACTTTGTGGTCACCATAAGAACTTCGGGTTATGTAAGACCTTTGCTTCACTATAATACCTTTGTGATCACCGTAAGAACTTTATAGTTATTATAAGACCTTTAGGTCACTGTAAGACCTTTATGGTTTATAAATATATATATTATCTGGCATAGCCTCAGAGGCTTTTGATTTCCATTATCTAGTATTGGTATCATTTTCTATTGAGTATAGGCAAAGAATAAGGAATTCATTAATTGATGAATAAGATGATCAATTTTAGAAAGACATAAAATATTGTGGCCATATAGAAATTATTAATACATATGTTGTATGACTATAATTGACATGATGCATATATGCATGACTTCCATTGCTATAAATTTTGGTAGCATGACATAAAAGTAAAGGTTATAAAAAGTATAAGTATGGTGTATAAATATGGCAATATGAGATTCTTTTTATATGTTAGGTTATGAAGCGAATGTGTAACTTACATGTAGTATTGTGGAATTGCATAAGTGCTAAGATGTATACCCTTGACTAGTGTGAATATTTGGTAAACAATCATTTAAGCTATTTTTTTAATTACAGATGTTAAGTATTTCATCTAGAATAGTGTTTATTTCATGCATTTGTTTCTAGAGATGATAAAAATAAAGGGTGATCTAAAGGGTGCAATATAAATATTATTTAGATATACTTACATATTGAGATAAGTACATGTGAGAGGTTTTTTT
>CANXYI010076938.1:0-10081 GCA_948208565.1 Hura crepitans
ATGGTAATTCATTCACTTTCTAAAAACAAGAGAATATAACTTCGAAGTGAATAAAATTTAACCTAATATATTAAACATTCGAAATATTAAAATAATATTATTTTAATTATTTAAAATTAAGTTATTTTATATTAAATTAATATCATTTTAACGATTTTATGTATAAAAAAATAAATATATAAAAGATCAATCGATTTAATTTAATTATTCTTTATGAGAGTTTGATTCATTTGATTTACAGATCGAACGGACTGATTATTTATCTCTAATATACCTTTTTTCAAAAAAAAAATTATAAGAAGTAAATTATTAATTTTTACGAGATCATTATTATTTTATAAAAAATTATTTTATATCGTGCATGCTCATAAATAATAACATTTAATTCAACATTTTAAATGCATGCGTACTTCACGTCAACTTATATAAAAATCTAATCAAAATCAAAATACAATATATTTAATTAAAAAGAATATTAACCATCATATGCTAAATCTCGAATTCAATCTTTTACTATCCTTTTCTTTTTATTTAAAAAAAAAAAAATAGCGAAGATACCATCAACTGTTTTACGAAGTTTCAACGACACAGCAACGGCTGCGCAACTGTTTCTCTTGCTCCTCTTCAATAGGCTCGACTCAACCCTCTTCCACGCATTTATTTGCTGACGTGTCAAAATATGGTCCGTCCAGATTATAGCCGATGGTTCCCCAGCCATCCGGTAGCCTGCCAAGAAATACAACTGTGTACCGTTCGATTGGTGGCTATTTTCTGAGTTGGCATCTGACGTGGAAATTGGAGAATTCAGTGGACTCAAATGGGAACCATCGACAACATCCCAAGGCATCCCATCATAGGCCTCAACGTGACCTTTCCCTGCTTGAAGGCAGCCACCGGAGCTCAACAGCCTCTCACCCGCAGCCACAGTTTGATTAGGTGGCAAATCTAGCTGCCACATCCCAGCCTGTAGGTCCCACTCACAAGCCAACGCGTCGTACACCTCAGCGACCGTGACTGCAAATCCCCCAACTGCATAATAAACCGAATCGAGATAATGAGCATAATGCCATAGTGAAAAATAAATATAATTTAATTTAAAAAAATTAGAAAAAAAAAATCCAAGATAGTGATTAGCAAATTTCTGTAGAAAATCACAATTTTGCTTTAATTTAGCTAACTCTAGACATTAGGTCGGATTATCGAGAAAATTGTCTATCTTTTTCATATATCTCATGTTCATAAAATAAATAACTATTATATAACAAAATAAAATAAATAATTAAAATTTAAAATGCTAGTCTATGGAATTTAAAAAAAATTGATGCAACTATGTACGCGTGTATAATCTTTAAATTAAAATTTAATTTTAAATTTAAATTTAATTTTAAATTTAATAATTTATGCGTCCGCATAATTAATATACCCGTATTAAATTATAATCCATAATTTGATATTTTTATTTAATTTTCATATTTTTAAGATTTTGAGATATTTTAATCTTTATTTTGAATGTCTAAGGAAGGTGTAGTGATCAAGGCATGCAACTTTTGGGAAAAAAAAAAGATTAAGGGATGTGACTATAAATCCAATTTTAATTAAATTCCATGAATATGAACATTATTGCCAAAATAAAAAAATAGACCTCTTATTAATTTAATAGAAAGTGTTGACTTTATTTTTTTTAAATGAATGTTTATTCTTATTATTTTCTGTTTTTTTAAATTTGGTTAACAATGGTATTAATGAATTAACATATAAAATGAAAATATCAAATGTGTTAAACATAGTTCAAACTTCCAATAATATTTTAGTAATAAACCAACAATTTTTTTTTCTGGCGAAAATAATAGTTTTTCTTTTTGTTTTTTGAAATTTGGATAATAATTGTAATAATGAATTAATTATTTAAAATTAATATATCAAATGGGTTAAATATGATTTCTAATTCTAACAGTTTCTTGGGCTCAAGTGTTATCATAGAAGCCCATCTTTGCAAGTCAATTGGGCCACTTTCAGACCAGGCCCATTTGCTAACTCCTTTTTTTTCTTTTTATTTTGAAATTTGAGGCAATTTACATCTACATATTCAATATATTTTAATAAAAATATTATATTAAAATTAAAAGAGTGTGATTGGTCTACATTTATTGTAGTATGATATGTTGAACGTATCGAATTATTATCTAATAAATTGTATAAACAAAGAGAGTTATTAATTATATTTTATTAGTACTATTCGATATTTGAAATTTATTAATCTAATTAATTTAAATTTACATTTTTAATAAATATAAATTACCATTTATAGTTGCATAACATGCTTATAATAACCATTGGAAAACATAATCAAATTTATAATTTCAATCAAATCATTATATTTTGTTAATGCTATAGACTTGTTTTTTTTATAAATACATGGAGTGATTAATTATTTTATTAAAAATATTTTAGACTTATGAACCAAAAAAAATTCTCTCATTTTAAAATTAAATTAGATTCAATCTCTAATAAATTAAAATCTTTAGGCATTATTTCTCTTTATGTAGTTTTAATCTTTAATTATATCATTTTTCATTATTTATCTTTGGAAAAAAAATATGAGCCATCAAAATCCAATCATCAAATTGTAAAGAAATTCACCATTCATATGGAAGAATTAGAGATAAAATAAATAGGTCCACAAGTCGCTATGTATTAGTAGGGATAACGCCATAAATAATGGAGGAAAGAATAGTGAAAGTGATATGTTCTTGGAAATTTAATTTCAAGAATTAAAATTTAATAATTTAAATTTTTTAAATTAAATAAATAAATAAATAAAATTTTGAATCGTTTGTAAAATCAGAGCTTCATTCTGAAATTGGGGTAAAGAAAAATGAAAAATAAGACAAAAAAATGAGAATTATAAAAAAAAAAAAAAGACAAAAAGAGAGAAAATACAAAATTCCAGAAAGTAATGAATGGAACCACACTTCTTCCTTTTGTCTTCTTTTTGTTACAAATTGGTTTTTTGGATTCCTGATTTTGATGTATCATTCCAGAATTTCCACCTCCTCTTTTCATTTTCCAATATTAATTTCTTTTTATTAAATATATTTCAACAACTTAGTGTTCAAAAATATAATCATCAATAATTTTTTTATTTGTTTAAATTAAGCATTTTTTACTTTATTCCAAAATGATTTGATTGGGAATTTGATCTGAATTTTGTAATATTGTTATAAAATTAGTGTGACTAAATTAACTTAATTATTTTAAATAATAATACTAATGAAATAATCTTATATTTTTTTTTGAAAGTGAAAACAATTTTATGTTACAGAACTTATATAAATAAATAACTGTTCATGAAAGTATGTTCATTTTGCTTTAAAAATAATTACAATCCTATGTATTGAAAAAAAACATAAAATTTTATATTCGAGTATTTTAATAGATTTCTCCCTTCATGCATTTTTCATTCCTTTTGTAAATAGAGTTCAACCCAGTTAATATATTTACTAATAATTACAGACAAAATCAAAAATCAAATCTTTCAAACTATATTAAAAAAAAAATCTTAAAAGAATATTTATAAATTTCTTTTTTTTTTATACCAGAAAAGGAGAATATGATTTAATTACGGAACTTTCAACTACATTAATAGAAATTTAAAAGTCAAATATTATTTACTCATTAATTTGTTGTGCAAGAAAAATCCCAAGATTTTATTTGAAGCTTTTCATAATTATTTGGATTAATCTTTGGTTGACTCAGAATGGGTGAGATTCAATATTTTCAAATTTATCAGAAAAATAAGGCAAAATCTTGGGAGCTAAAAGATTTTAGCATGTACTGAGTCCACTTAAATCAAAACTAATCATCATTAAACAAACACAAATCTATATGGGACGAGGAATTGATGATACAACACAGGCATTCCCCCACTATTCCTACTGCCTGACAGCGGCAGAACCATTGAGAGCAAAAGAGGAACAGATAGACAGATAGAGAGAGAGAGAGGGTCTCTTTGTTTTTTTTGGTTTGTTTGTTTCTCACTCATCCTTTGTTTCCTGTATTAGATGATGGAATTTGAGCATCCCAATGGATTGTTAGTGCTCTAAAAAGCACATGGCTATGGAGTCTGGCAGCTGAAACTGTAGCAGCTTCTTTGAAAAGCCCAAAAGATTTGCTTTTTCTTCTCTCTCTCATCCATTCTTGCCTCTCATTCTTCAAAAGTTCTAATCTTTTTTTCATTGGGTGTCTCTATACTCCCATTTCTGCTTCTCTTTCTCTATATGAAATCAGTCACATTTGCCTATTCTTAGCCAGTTTCCTAAGCATTTTCAAGAAATCTGCATTGGGTTCTTGGGACTGATACTGAATCAGATGAATTCAATGGATTTGATGGGGAAGTTGAAATGGGTGAATAGTAGTAGCAAGAAGCAATGCAGGAGTCTGTATTGGAGAGTAAGGGCAGCAGTAAAGAAGGCTGTCAAGAATGGAGGAAAACAGAATGTGAAGTTTCAATATGATCCTTCAAGCTATGCACTCAACTTTGATGATGGGTGCTGCCATTTGGGTGGAGGAACACATGGAAAGAATCTTGATGGCAATAAAACTGCATGGGTTTATGTTGTTTTGGTAGAAACAGAATCATGAATGGTATTGAAGAAGGGACAGAACAGTTTTTTAATTACATTTGCTGTTCATGCTTTGCTTTGTAGATTGGATGTTTGTGGTGGCATTAATTGCTTCATCATTTGATTTCATTGTAGGTTTTGGTTTTCATTTGATAAAGAAAGGCAGCATTTTGTCCGGGAAATGAGTTGTCTCTTGCTATTTTCAGTTTTCTGAATTTACCTTTTTTTTTTTCTCAGTAGAAATGAATTGCCATATCACCAGACTGTTCCCTTTTGCATACATTATCAAGTTCCATATGGTGTAGCAGAATCCTGCAGTCATGATTAATGGCACGAGGGCCATCCCATTTATTGCCATTCGATAGTGTCTATTCCCATGTTGGCCACATACTCGAATCATATATTGACCAATCCAATCTCTCTGATCAAAAATCATAAATAGGGATACATGAATTTATCTAATCAGAAATCGAAATATATGCTAAGTTCTTATGTATTGCAAACTGTCATTTGCACATATAATAGCACCTAGTTGAATTAATTTATAATTTTATTCATAAGATTCTCACTGCAAGAATCGCAACATGAGAATCTAATAACAGAAGGAAGTGGTTCGTCTGAACAATAAGCTTCACATCAATTCTAACCTTTAGAACCTTGCATTATTAGTCCTCGTTTAGAGGACAGTAGGTAAAATTTGAATATAATCTAAGCAAGAAAAATCTGCAACTCCAACAATGAGCTCCAACTACCCTACTTTCTACATTTCAGCTCTTTAATTTGACAAAAAAAAATGATTTATAGGCTGAAAAATGAGATAGATTCATATGATAATCAAAAAATTGATTATCCATTGCATATGAAAAAATGTTCATTAAAATGAATGCAAGTTGTGTAAACAAATATAATTTCACAAGGGCTTAGGCTATTGAACATTTCACAGAAAAACAGGAATAAGTACCAAAGGAATTCTAACAACATCCAACAAATAACTACCTACAGTCGTTTTTGGGATAACGGTACATGAATTTGATGATTCCATCCAATTCTCTGTGTTCAGCCATATCTTCCACAAGATCTCAGCCTTTCACACTGCAGGGTCTTCAAGCATGGCAGTAGATAGATCGTTTATTCGTGGATATGCAGCTTTTTCATTAAGTTGGTTCTGAGCCCATACTAGCATTCTTAACAAACTCGGAAGCTTTGGGTCTGCAACAATGGGAAAACTTTGAACAAATTCTGATGAAGAAAATAATACATCCACACCCACATGTAGACTAGTAAAACAAGACCCTACCAAACAACACTGTAGCACAATTGGAGAGTTTTGAACATAAACAGCTTGGACTTCAAAGGTGTTACTTGCATACTCTTTACTTTTACCTTCATTTCTTCGAAATAATATTTTAAAAAAGAGACTCAATAATCCCTCTCAATTTCACAATATGGAAGTAAGCTCTTTCCTTTGGTTACATTCAAATTTGCCACCAGGAAAACAAGAACAGAATAGGGTCATTGAGGATCATTATAAGTGAGAAAAAGAATATCGCTGTTAATTAAAATTGAGCTAAAATGAACCACCATTTGGTTAACATCAGTCCTTATGAGCTCCACATACTCTACGAAGACAGAATGTTTTAACTACAACAAGAAGGCCATTTTCAAACATTACCCAACTGAACTCACAAACAGAACTCATACGATCAATAACTATTATTTAGTTTACTTTAAGCGAAACAGGTGCAGGGTACCAGCAATAGAGGTGACATCTAAGAATGTGGTTTCAGTTAATGATCCAAGACTTGCATCATTAAAAAGCCTACTGATTATTGCCTCTTCTGATTTCTTCTAATACAAAATTTTAAAATTTTGCAGCAAGTTACTTCTAATTTGATCCCTTGTAACGACTTCAAATATATTAGAATAGAAGGATCTGTCATCAGTAAATTGAGATAATGAAGAGTCTCAATGATAACTTAAAAAGAAAAAAAAACAAACCTTTTTCGTGAGACTGGCTAGTTAGAATGGCAGCATTCACTTCACTTGCTGTCTTCTGGCGTTGTGATGGATCCAAAAGCTCTGCAACAGGGCAGTTGCTGAAATCTTCAAAGGCCAGTAGAGCAACAGTCCTCTCCAACTCTTCCAGAAAGCTTTGCTGCAGAAAATATCAACAACTTCAAAGTATTATATTGTCACTTAAGGTATGAAGTTTAATAATGAATCAGGTCAAATAAACATTGGCATTATTGCAAGGTTGGTTTTTGACTTGAGAATTGCACAAAGTTTAATAATAATAAACCAACCAATCAATAAAATATATATGACATAAGAAAACAACAGAAGGATTTGAGTAGACAAACTTAAATACAGCGTAGGCGTGATATTAATATGATTGATCTAAAATTACATTTTCTTCTCCTCTGGGCGCAAGCTCCTCTTGAGCAAACTCCAAAGCCTCTTCCACTTTTCCATTTCGGATTAACTCTATCAACCGCTGCTGTTGGAGATGGAAAAACAGTTGGGGATTTGTGTCCAGTATCTGCATCAGAATGTTTACATGAGGAAAATCTAGAGGAAAGAAATGTCAACACATTGGTGTCACTAACATCACCGGAAAATCTATGTAGAAAAACTCATAAGCCTGACAATGATAAGTGAAGTATTGATAAATCCCCTGAAACATCATGAGTTCACAGTGGTTCTTGTATACTTGGCATAAACCAAGTAACACATCAATTACCATATATAATTGAATATAGATCCCAATGGTTGGCTGATCTATGGCTGCAAGAAAGCAGTTAGAAGATACAATCTTATGGCTTATTTTTTTCACCACATATGAAACTTCTGAGGAACATCACTACTTCCTGCTCATAGAAATCCACACTGTGACCTAATTATTTCAGCTTGCATAGCCATAAATTTGAGGCATATTGTTTTATGGAATTAATGTACTGGCAAAGCAAGTAATGAAATGAGAGTGATGTTATGATCAACTCATAAAACAGTAAACCATAAACTTATTGGAAAGTCTGTAAACCAGGACCTAGATGGCCCTTAGAAAAATTAGAAGGAAATAAGCATGGTTTTCAAATACAGGAAAATTAACAAGGACTCCCTCGATCTGGACACATGGGGGAGATTCTCAAGGCATCCAGGAAACAGCAGCAACATTTTCAAATACAGGAAAATTTACTAAAAGGAAGGAACCAGTAAGCCAAATAAGCATAATCACAAATTATGACAGTTTTTGCAACCGAAAATAATGATAAAAGCATGAGGCAGATGCTACATAATAAAGAATCCTACCTCAGGGTTCAAATCATTAACTTTCTCAATTGCATCCTCAACATTTCCGCATTGCACTGCCTTTTTAACAGCCATCCGATCAGTGATTGTTGCAAGATCTATGTCTGCTTTTTTCTCAATAAGGAAAAGTCAAGATTCGTATAACACCTCACCAAGTACATCAGACAGCAAACACAAGAATAAACTACTACTTCAAAATGAGGAATTAAGGATACGTTCAGTTCCAGATTCAATCCGGAACTTCTCAGCTGCATCAACATAACCCTCAGTAACAAGAAAGTTCATCACCAATTTATTCATGTCTTCTTTCCTAATCTTTACATCATTGAGCTTCTTTTCCCACTCCTCCCTTGTAATGACCTTTTTAGATGTAGCCTGTGCACGATAAACGTAAGTGTAAGCATATAGTCGTAAGCAACATGCCTGTATACTTCGGTCTTTCTACACATCCTAGCTCGAGCAATGTTTTCCATAACATCTATCATACTGAATTAATACACTAGTAATTGTAGAATTGAAACTTTCTAGTTTTCTTCTCCTATACTAGAATCAGGAACACGTAGGTAAGCAGAAACAACATCAAGAGACGTTTCTCAAACATCCATTGGAACACCATTACTTGATTGGCATGAACATTAAGTTAAAAATAGCAACCAAATCCTAAATCCCAAACAATCAGTTTCATTCAATTCATTCACCAACACATTAAATTAAACAATTCGTAGAAACTACAAACAGACAATATCATTAAGCGTACAGAAAAAAAAGCGCCGATATAGATCATCAAGCAAATAACAATTAATACAAATAAAAATTTAAAATAAAATCTTTATTACCATTGCTTCGATCTCTGCAAGCTGACGAATTACAATCCAGAACAGTGACATCAGTGCACAACCACCATGATATCAACAATTCCGTATACCTCTAATCCTGTAACCAAACACAAACTCCTAATCCAAAGCTTAACACATATCAAACAAAACCTCTAAAGAAATTACCTCACGCTGTTATATTTCAACGAGATCTCAAAACAGCTCCACTCAGCAGACTAATGCAAATCTCTCTCTCTAGTGAAGAGAAGAAACCCTAATTTCCCGGAGAAAACGTTTTTTGTCGAGTGATAAATCAGAGTAATTGAGCACGCGATACTTCGATTCTCAGTTCTCTGCAATATAATTGCTACTTCTCTCTGATCTGTGACTCCGACCCGGAGATATGGTTTTCTGTTTTCGGATTTTGGTTCTGCTTTCGTCGGTTTGAATCCGACTGAGGATTTTGCTGAGCTGTATTATTTTTCCTTTTTCGTGTTTAATCTAAATTAATATTCGCTGAATTTAATATATAAATTTTAAAATTAATTTACGATATTAATAAAATTTAAAATTAAAAAAATATTATTTTTAAATGATTTATGTTTATTGGCATAACGTACATTGAAATTATCTAATTAAGTTATAATTTCACATTTGATACTTATATTATACTCTCATATCACTACTCAATTTGAGAGCTCAACAATGAATTTTGCATATTTATTTTATTATAAGATAATTAAATGATTATTGGTTAGAAATTTTTTATTTGTATTTTTTAGCAATTTACTTCTACTTCATGAAAAAATTTCAATTAATTATTAAATATTGTGTTGCAATTTTACAAATATCAATTATTCTCATACGAATTGCATAAGGTAATTTATATTTATGCCTTTTAGATTACCAATTCATCAGTTATGTTAATTATTAATTACAACTTATTATTTTTCATTTAACAATTAATACCATAGGAGTTAAAATTTCTTATATACATTATATTCCAAGGTAATTATTGAAAATAACGTCTCTAGCGATATGTTTTGACATAAAAATTAATTTTAAAAAACCGAAAATTTCAAATTCGAGTCTCACTTTTTATTGGCTTCAAAAAAAATTATTAAACACAATTACATGTTTAAGAATTATTATTCAAGAGATAATTCTATATTTGTATTAATATACCAACCATCAATACCAAGTTGCCATTTATTTTTTTTTTTTACTTATTTAGTTTTGCTAGAGTTGTAAATGTTACTTTTTTTTTACTTATTTTTACTTTCATAAGCTCGATTTGTGGTAAGAAATTTCCTAAATTTTTTAGTTAATAATTAT
>CANXYI010076962.1:0-13144 GCA_948208565.1 Hura crepitans
CTAAAGTCATGAGAAAAATAGTATTGATCTATGTGATCAAACATAGCAGTAGCTTTATTCATAGATGACTGGTCAACCCATCCAGTGGGTGTCTAACTATATGGGTTATATGTCTAGTTTTATTTTTCATTTAACTTTATGTCATTTTACATTTTTCAAACTCAAAATTTTCCTCATTTTGTTCTTCATAGTGTCATCTAAGTGATTTACATAATCATTGGTCATTGTAATTCCCTTAGCTTCCCACTATGTTTTCATCATATTACCTCATTTATTTCATGATGATCATTAGTCTCATTTGATATAACTAATTACACATTCAATATCCCTTAATTATCACAACATACTTTTATGTCAAATGATCATTTTCGTAAACTTTCATTCACTTTCTTTATGTGCATCTTCAGTTTGCATTTCCATTAAAATTTAAGGCCACTTTCATACTAATACGACCAATTCTCATACATATACATTCAATACATGTTTTGGCTATTCTTATCTCCAATACATACATATTTATTTCATGTTATTTTACCACATTTTCATGCATTATACATTCCTACACATCTTGTTCATCAATACATCATTTGTTTACATGCTTGAACATACACTATTCACACAAATGACATATATACCTCATTTGGCCATTCTAAGTTTTATGCCATCCATACTCATTTCCATTATTTTTGAGACATTTTCATATATTTTATTACACTTCTCAATGTGCTTAACTTCTCATGACACACTTTCATGTAAAATATTACACTTTCATTAGTTTTCATTCTTTTTCATCACATATTTTCTTAAAGTCCTTTTCATATCAATTTATGGACATTTATGTCTATTAATGACCATTTCACTTTTAACTATTCAAGTCACATGTCTAGGCCACATTATGTGCATTAACATACACACTTTTTTTTAAGCAATTCATAACAATTTCATACATTACACATCAATTTCTTTCCTCAAATCATTCATTCACATGCATGGACATTCATTAATCACACATACTTTATTCACACACCATTCGGCCATTATAGAATCCACATCACACATATCCATTCCTCATCATTCTATCACATATACGTCATTTATACACACTTTTACACTAATTACATCACTAATCAATTTCACAATACTCTTTTAAGCCATAAGTTACCATTTTATTTACTTTTTACTTCTATTATTCAATAGTTTTTTTCATTTATCTTTCCTTTACAATATAAGGCTAATTTCATACATTATTGGCCATTTTCATATACACCTAATCACCATATACGTCTTGGCTACACTAAGTCTCATAACTTACATATTCCTTTTCTTACCTTTCAACATATTTTCATAGCTTATACCTTATATTTATCACTGTCTCATTCATTCGCATACATTAACATTCACTATTACACAAACCTCATACAGATCATATAACACCATTCGACCATTCTTTAATCCTTAATAACTAATTCATTTTAAATCATTCAAAATACATGGTTTGGCTATTATACATTCCTTAACACACATATTTATTTCAAGCCTTTTACTACTATTTCATTCATTCCTTATGCATTTACTATATATTCAACATCATAACTCTTTTTACAAGCATGATCACTTTAATCTTCATACACACATGACACAATCTCATTTTACCATTATAGGTCCATTAGTATACACATTCATTCTCATCATTCAAACATATTTTTCATTAATTACACATACTTTTACTTAACATACATCATATTCATCATACAAATAAATAGATTTCTATGGCATATTAACAATTCCATACAAGGTTTTACATCAAAATTGCAAATAGATAAGCATGAATATGTTTAATCCAAATTCAAATACCTCTATATGACAATTCACCACTTTTAAGGCACACTTTTAACCTTGATTCCCTTTCTCTTTATCTTTTCCTACATACACATTTCTACATTTTAGAAAAATTCTCAACAATCTATTTTAACTACAAATTGTGTTCTATTTATCCCTAGAGTCTTAGAATAACTTCTAGTTTTTATAACAAAAATAAAAATTAATTTTTGATAACTTACTATTCATGGTGACACTATTCACCATTGGATGAATTCTCTCATTCTAAGCTTCCTTTTGATGAAATTCCACTTCTACGAAGTTATTTGGGTTTTGGAGGGAATTTTAGGGTGGTTAATTGCTTAATTTGGTGGAGAAATTAAGGATTTAAGGAGGAAGAAAAAAGAAAAGCATAATGGCCTTTTCATAAGAAAATGGCATCAGTTAGTTTGGAGAAAAAGGGGAAGATAAATGTATTTTGGTGTAGATAGGTTTGCCTACACCTAATGAACCTTTTATGAACATGGCCCATGGACCCCACTTGATAATTCTCATTTTTCATGCTCATTTCTTTTCGATTTTATGTCAAATTTTTAAAATTCATTAAAATTTTTATAGACCTCTAAAAATAATGATCTTAGTGTTAAAATTTATTATCTAATCCCATTATAGGGCTTGCAAATTTTTAATTCAAAATTCCATAACTTGCTTGGGTCACTATTCACTCGTGAAAGCTAAAAATTCTAAATAAATAGTAAACAACCTTTGAATATTAAAATTCTTTCTCCAATTGACTCATTGGAATTTTTGACCTTCAGGGCATGCTATTTTTAGGTCCATCTAAGCATATCTCGAACCAATCTCGGTAGAAACCCATTTTATGTCACTATTCACTTCTTTACTACCTATTTTGATTTATTGGTTTTGTTAAATCTTTTAATTCTTTCATTTTCATTACTTTCTAGCCCATCAAAGTTTTATGAGCAGTACTTGCCCTTTCTGACCATCGTATAGTGCTTCAACTTCCCAAAAACACTATTTATGGCTCAGAAAAGCACAGTTCATGAAATTATGTTTCACGAGCATTACAATTCTTCCCCTCTTAAATAAAATTTTATACTCAAAATTACCTAAAGAAAATATATGTGGGCATTGAGCCTGCATTTTTTCCTCTCTCTCCCATATTGCCTTTTCTATGTTATAGTGCTTCCACAACACTTTGACTAATGGTATTACCTTATTCCTCCATTGCTTGACTTCTTTCGCTAGCTGTACTGGTCCTTCTTCATAAGTTAAGTCTAGCTGTACTTGCACTTCCTCTACTACTGTAACATGTGTTAGATCATATTGATATTATCTAAGCATAGGCATATGAAACACATTATGTATCTACTATAACTTTGGTGGCAATTCTAGTTGATAAACTATTAGACCCACATGATTTGTAATCTCATGTGGTCCAGTGAATCTCGAATTCAATTTTCCTTTGTTGCCAAATCCCAAAATCTTCTTCCATAGAGATACTTTCAAGAATACTTTGTCACTAACTTCACATTCAATATCTTATCTTTTCAAGTAAACATATAACTTCTACCTTCCCATGGTAGCTTTCAATCTATTTCTTCAGTTCATTAACATTAGGTACACACAATCTATCTTGATAGTATAGATAATTCATCTTCTCTAATTTCAAAGTCAATGATCTTCCCCTCTTTAACTTTGTTCATTAGCTTCATAAGCTACTCATCTTGTTTCTATGCTTCTTTCACTTGCTGTCTAAAATCAAGTTTCAATTGTAATTCCTCCAATATTGCTTAATCTAAAGAATATTTAACTCGAGTATTCATAGATTTCATTATAGCTATCAATTTTGCTACTCAGTGCATCAACAACTAAATTCACTTTTCCTAGATTATAGTCAATTAAGAAGTCATAATCAGTTATCAATTCCATCCATCTCCACTACCTTAAATTCCCTTATTTTTGTGTTAAGAGATACTTTAAACTTTTGTGATCAGTTTAGATATAACACCTCCCACCATACAAGTAATGTCTCCACAATTTCAGTGCAAACACTATTGCAACCAACTCTAAATCATGTGTTGGGTAATTCCATTTATGCAGCTTCAATTACCTTGAAGCATAGGCTATCACCTTTCCCTCTTTCATCAACACACAAACCAAGCCCATTGTGCAAAGCATTACTATATACCACAAAGTCTTTTCCTTATTTAACTTATGTAAGAATAGGCGCTTTAGTTAGCATTGCCTTAAGTTTCTCAAAACTTGCCTAGCAGTTGTCATTTTAGACAAATTTCTCATCTTTTCTCAACAGTCTTACGAGTGGCATGGCTATCATGGAAAGCCCTTTCACTAATCTTCCATAATATCTAGCCAATCCCATAGTTTCTTGGGATCTTTGTCACATTTCTCGGTAGTTTCCACTCTATTACTTCTTATACTTTTAATTGGATCAATTCATATTCCATTTATGTTTACAAATGTCACTTTCTTCTTAGTCTGTCTAACATAAACTTAAGACATCCTCACTTTATTTCTCTGAGTATGATTTTATCAACCAGTTACTTACTATTATTGTTGTACCATGTCAATTCACTCAGTATGAGGGTTGTTTGTATATATGTGATCAAACTATGGTCATGCATATGTAATGAAGAATGTGATTTATGTGGAATGATGAGAGCATACAAAATGCCAGGATGTAATTTCATGCTAACAAAAGCATAACCCAGCCCTAATGTCTCATGCATCATTAATGAAAAAAAATAAATAGCTTATCTCCTCAGGGACATTGATAGATACTTAGGAGTATTATCTCTTTTAGTTTCTGTAAATTCTATTTTCCTTGTATATATTCTGCTCCCTTTGTACTTACCACTATCCTTTTTCATGTCATCACTATTCTTAGTCTGATCCATTCTTTTCTATCTAGTCTTATCACCTAAAAATCTTTTGTTCTCTTCAGTCCTTTTGCTTATTTTTCCTTTATCCTTTAATACTTCATGTAGCACTAGTTTGTAATACCTTATAATCATTCATAGTTTCTCCAAACTATTCTTTTCATCTTCGTCGAAGATAATACTCATTATTCATAATTCAACGCTTCAATATCAATATATCCTTTTTATCTATCGATATACCGATACAAAGTCTCAGTGAAGGATTATTGGTATTAACAACATAAGTAGGATAAGCCTCACATCCCTTCTGGATGAAGGCATCTTGCTACTATAAGTAGAATTAGATTAGGCAGAGAATCACTCTCGCCAAGAATTATCATATCACTTCCCTTAGTTATCCAAAGTGTAAGTTTTTTCTATTCATTATAAGCCTCATATACTATAGCTAACATGGGGTAAAGACTCTCTAGGCTTATGTACTTATGGTTACTCTACCTAGGAACACCTAAACTTAGGCTCTGATACTAATAAAACTACCACACCATTACCTGATTCTGCAAGAAACCTGATAAGGGAGTGAACTTAGCCTAAGGTCCACCATCTTCATATTTCCCTAAGTGTCATTCGTTTAACTTCTATTAATTTATTCTATTTCCATATTTACATCTGAAATTTTTTGCATTGTTTCTTTATTTCAATTTCATAATAGTCATAAAATATTGTGAAAACCTTTCATTTCCTTAAAAAACATTTTTATAGAAAATCAAAGAGCATAAAGGCTATTCAGGTTAAAAACCAAAAATTTTCCTGCAAAGAAAAACACTTTTATTATACAAATACTTCATCCTTAACTTCTATGGACCTTTCTGGTCCTCTAATTGATCATATTCTCAATCACAATCACAATCATCATTTCATCATTCATAGGGTCTTTGACCCATCATACTATAAACATACAATTAAAACTAGTTTTTATAACAATATTTATAGACATACAATTAGATTTGTTATTTCATTTTCATTTATACTTCACTATTCTTAATATACAATTCCATATTCAAAAATCGACTACTTTTCTTTACATGAGTACATTTTTCAAGTATTTATAGACAAAAGAATAAAAATAGTACCCTAGAGACACTATATTGCAACTATAAAGGCATTAGACTTCTTATACCTTTCGTAGCTCTTATTGCAACTATAGAGGCATTAGACTTCTTATACCTTTCGTAGCTCTTACTTGTACATCAGAACACTGATATGCTGAGTATAACTCAGCATTGAATTTTGACTAAAACATATGCATGCTTCACACTCACTTATGCATTCATGCATTTATAGTTATTCACAGTAGTTTAAATATAAATCATAGACAAGTATGACAATACCATATTTCTCATCATATTTTTCATTCTCATATATCATTTTTGGTCATTACACCATATTAAACTTTCATTTCCTTTATCATGTATAATATAAAGCATTTACAATAATTTAATATTCTTAAATAGACCATTATATCAATACCATACATTACATTTTATATATTTTTTTTTCAATTTCACATGTCATTTATGGTCATTTTATCTCAATTTCTCATTATAGTCTATATTATTATTTCATGCCAAAATTTTTTTTCATTTTTCATTTATCATTTTTCACATCACATTTATGTTAATTGTTAGGCCTATACTGATGAAATACACCTAACTACACTTAATAGCAAAATCTTGGTTGTTACCTAGTCTACATTTTGGACCTTCACTATAGCTACACCAACATCATGATGTGTAGTAGTTCTATGAACATAAATGATACTACACCAGCCCATGATAGTTGTGCTGTAGCTCTAGAAATTGAAAGGCTACTGCACTAGCCCACATAAATATTGTGTAGTGGCTCCAAATAAACCATGATAGCTACAGCCACCCAAAGTCATTATAAAAATAGTATTGATCTAAATGATCGAACGTAGCAGCTACTTTATTCCTAGTTGACTGGTCACTCCATCTAGTAGGTGTTTAACTATAAGGGCCATATATCTATTTAAAATTTTTCATTTAGCTTTAGGTCATTTTACGTTATTCCAACTCATTTTTTTCCTTATTTTGTTTTTTGCAGTGTCATCTAAGTGATTTACATAATCATTGGTCATTGTAATTCCTTTGGCTTCTTACTAAGTTTTCATCATATTACCTCATTTATTTCATAATCATCATAAGTCTCATTTCATATAACTAATTGCACATTCAATGTGCCTTAATTCTCATAACATAATTTTATGTCAAATAATCATTTTCATAAATTTTCATTCAATTTCTTTATGTTTATCTTTAGTTCTCATTTCCATTATAATTTAAACCCATTTCCATAGTCATATGACCAATTCTCATACACAAACATTCAATGCATGTTTTAGCCATTCTTATCTCTAATACTTATGTATTTGTTTCATGTTATTTTACTATATTTTCTTGTATTTTACATACCTATACTTTGTATTCATCAATACATAATTTGTTTACATACTTGAACATACACTATTCACATAGAACACATATATACCTCAATCGGCCATTCCATGTTCTATGCCATCCATACTTATTTCCTTCATTTTTAACACATTTTCATATAGTTCATTACATTTTTCAATGTGCTTAACTTATGACACAATTTCATGTAAAATATTACACTTTCATTAGTTTTCATTCTTTTTCATCACATATTTTCTTAAAATCCTTTTCTTCTCAATTAAGGCCATTTATGTCTATTAATGTCCATTTCATTTTCAACTATTCAACTCACATGTCTAGGCCATATAATGTGCATTAACATACACACTTCTTTTTAAGCCATTCGTCACAATTTCATAAATGACACATCAATTTCATTCCTCAAATCATTCATTCACATGCATGGACATTCATTAATCATATATACTTCATTCACATGCCATTCAGCCACTATGGAACCTATATCACACATATTCATTCCTCATCATTTTATCACATATACATTATTTATACACACTTTTACACCAATTACATCAATTACATTAATCAATTTCATAATACTCTTTTAAGCCATAACTTACCATGTTATTTATTTTTCACTTCTATTCTTTAATAATTTTCTTATTTATATTTCCTTTACAATGTAAGGCTAATTTCGTACATTATTGCCCATTTCATGCAACGACTAAAAAATCCTGACTCTTATGAATAGTACTTCCCGAGGTGAATAGTGCTTTCCAAAACATGAGTTGCACTAAATGTACCTATAAGCAGTATTAATTATGAGAGAATTTTTTGCAATGTTTAAAGCCAATTCGAAGTTGTTTGGATGGTTAAAAATGCTAAATAAGATTTTAAGATAGTGTCCAATGAATAGTGCCATAGGCAAAGCTGAACTATAAATAAAATGAAAAGTTGCTCAAAATGATTTAAAAATGTTGCAACCTCTTACTCAAATATTTTGAATAGTCCATTGACATTGGAATCGAAATTTTCTGAGATTAAGAAGTAATTTTATTAAAATTTTAGGACATAAAATGCATTAATTTTTTTGGTTTTTGTCGTAGTTTGGACTTATGATTTTGAGAGAATTTTAGGCTTAGATTTATCTAATTTTAAGGATAGTAATCAAGGAAAACTGACACTCCTATCCATTATAACAATTTTTTGAAAAAGACAAAAATTAATTTTTTGAAAACTATATATAAGATGAAAATGGAAATCCATTTCCACCCCCACATACCCATTTTCTCTCCCAATTTCCTCCTAAAATCATGACCTCCACCCCTCCTCTCTCCCTTTTGATTTCTTCTTCCATGTATGAACCTACACCAAAAAATTATACTTGAAATAATGAGCATCCTAAAACGAGTATGTGGACATCACAATCATCGGGAATGATAGAGTATTTTGGAGAAAAACTAAGAATAATTCTAAGGTGAATAGTAACCTTCTCTCTCTCAAGTTTTTCTTTTCTGTAAATTTTTTTTTGCGTTCCTAGGGTGTTGTAGAGTGTATATCTAGGCTTAGAATATTTTTTTGACATGTGGATTATTTTATATTATTTATTAAAGTTCATACCCTTTTGAATTCATAGGTAAGGTGTCGACTCGAGCCTTCTAGGGGAAGGAGAAGGCTTAGGCTAGCTTCAAGAATCCCGTGCAACTCATTTTGGTATGTGTAATCACATTAACTTTAGATAAATGTTTGAATTTCTAATATATCCATTTAGTTACATATGTGTGTATATTATTAAATTACATTATTACATGGTATGATTGTGATGCATGGTGAATGTATGTGGATCGAATGGTTTTTAAATGATGCTAGGTTAATTTATGTGGCGAAGAAACCGTATAATGCTAGTACGCGAGATAAATGTCATATGACTATGTATATTTGATTAAAAGCATATGAATGCAATATTAGGCATCTAAAAATGGCATATGATGGTTAATGTGCATAATGTATGCCTTTTTATGGCCTTGGGCTATGTAAAGGCCAATGTTCACATATGTAAGCCTTATATGCATAATTGGAAGTTATATATATAAATGACTCAGATATCATGTTTTATGACATAATGTAATTTTGAATATACATTTATGATGAATAAAGTGTGTGTGAATGCTTGGTTGCATGTTGTATGGCTTATTGATGCGTATGTGGGCATATAATATATGTATGTCGTTATACACCAAAAATGCGAACAAAATGACATGTTAAGTGAAAGGTGATAGTTATGCACAACCATAATGAATTTGATGCTATTATGCATGTTAATAATGAAATAATGATAAAGATGCGTGTTTTTTTCAAAAGAGTTTTCTAGCTTTTACAACTAGCCGATATGCTTAAATGGTGTTTTGAACTCGTATGAGCCTATTTTTGGCAATGTTATGTTTTAGTTAAAATGTGTTGCTTAACATGATGTTGAGGCCTCACTGAGATGCAAATTTGCATTGCGATATATGTATGCATGAAATGACAACAATTATGTTATGCATTAAAAATGGTTTAAAAAGAAATAATCAACTAGTTTAATAATACCTATACAGTCAAACAACCTAGTATTGATAGGTTGACCAGTCAACTAGGATTAGTAGTTGCAATGTATACCTTTGGGTAGTAGGCCTTCAAGTCTTGATATGCATTTTTATGTTGACGGGCACTAGGCTTTCGGGCCACTATTTATCAATACATACGTGTAAAACTTCAGGTTGATGTATTTTGTATCCACGGATACCAGTGCCTTCAAGTAAATTGATTAGCACCTTCATGCAGTATGTTATTTGCTATCTAGCCTTGGATAGTTGTCTCTTTACTATAGGCATAAATTAAATAAATAATAATAAGAATATTGTGATGCAAGCATAAATTAAGCAAGTAATTAAAATAATAAGAGTAATGGTGGTTATAGCATGATTAAGCATAAAATAATGTTAAGTGTATTTTGAATGATACAATTATGTGTGATATTGATGTTTTTGGCATAATTTTGGGTTTAACCCATTTATATGATGTATGTAGAGTGTTATACTCATAATATGGGAAAATTAATGTGCATAGGGTCTTAAAACCTAAATATGCAATAATGTTGCATAGGTATGTTAATGGCTTATAATGCATTTTTTGTATGCTCTCGTTACCTTGTAAAATGAAACATGTGTATGTTGTGACCAAGATATGTTTAAGTTATGCATGTAATTGAGTTTTATTCATCATGAAAATTATTATGTCATGAGTATGGACCTAATATGGTCTTCGTGTTTTTTTAAGGCAAGTATACGCCATATTGCATGAATTATGTTTTTATCATAATGTGTGTATATGAATGGGTAGAAATAACACACTTGGAAATTATTGCATGAAAGAATGCTTAAAATTGTTTTATCTAGTTAAAGTGATTACACCACTAAACGAAAGCTTAGCGTATTACCTGTTGAGATGTGTAAGTAATAGAGCAGCAGATTAGAGCTAAAGATTTTGCACTACATAAGACTTTTGAAGATAGCCCTTATGTGGGTATTTTTAATCATTTTGTAATAGTGTAATGATGTAAATGTAATAGTAGCAGTGTGCACTTGTGATTCAAGAGGGATTAGGCTTAATTTATAACTTGGGTTATTTTTGTAACTAAAGTTGTAACATTGAAAAAGCTTTATATTTCTTGAATGATTGTGTGATAAATTATAATGTTGCATGCGAGAATGCTGATTGAGTTGAGCTTAAGGCTCCATGTTTTCTAATGAGTTTGGAGGGTCAGAAGGACCCATATGAGATAGAGAAGTGTTATAAGGTTTTATAAAAGTGTTTTTTAGCAGGTAAAAATTTGGGAAAGTGTCTCGGTACAAT
Organism: Hura crepitans; assembly: GCA_948208565.1. Taxonomy (NCBI): domain Eukaryota; kingdom Viridiplantae; phylum Streptophyta; class Magnoliopsida; order Malpighiales; family Euphorbiaceae; genus Hura; species Hura crepitans. Next base: position 11,108 of record CANXYI010076962.1, read on the forward strand.
TATTATGCTGTTAAATTTTTGACACGATGACCGTAATGCTTACCTTAATATGTGTGCCAAATGATTTTCAATTTTTTTACAACTTTATAAGTCAAGAAGTTGGTTGATTATTTATTTAATAAAAAGTTTTTTAATTAATTAGGTTTTATGGGTATGTATAATTAGATATCGATATGCAGTGGCGCTCTATCTTTTGGATCGGTGTACGAATCGGGTAGAGAGTGCAACACTTAGTGGTATTAGAGCTCTATTTTAGGCTTTCCTCTATACCTATAGTTTACACAACAGCACTATAGTGCATTTACATCATTATACTATTGCATGTGAGGCTTATAATTTGTTCATGTTATCTACTTACATAGAGATGAGCCATAGTATGACTTAAAGCAAAGTGGAAGAAGTCAAGAGCCATGCTGTTATGACTATTCCATAAGGAGGGGCACAACTAGAGTGTGTGACCTCAAGTGATGTGGAACATGCTACACCAAGACAGCAAGGCTAGCCAGCTTGGCTAGAGACTATGTTAGAGTCACTTAGGTAGGCGATAATGGCTGCTACGACTACTACGACTGTAGTTGCTACGGTATACGTAGCTTCACCTCCAATACCTTAAGAGTAATAATGTTTCTAGAAGACATATATGGAGCAATTAGTGAAGAATGGGGTTGAGTTCTTCAAAGGTGAAAAGCTAGATAAGTCAAGTAGAGCTGAGCACTAGTTAGATCAAATGCTCAGGATTATACAGTAATTGAAGTGTCCTCACGAGGAGTATACTGGATCAATTACTTCTATATTGTTAGAGGAAGCTTTAAAGTGGTGAGAGGCAACTACAGAGCATAAGGCAGCTGATGATCTAGGTTGGGAGTTTTTTTTATAAAGGAATTCAAGAAGAAGTATATAATAGAGCATTACCTGGATCAAAAGTATCAAGTTTATGGATCTGAGGTAGAAGCACAGGAACATATCTGAGTATGAGAAGGAGTTTGCTCACTTGAGTAGATATGCTAAGGCTGTGGTGGCTATAGAAAAAGACCGCTATAAGAAGTTTGAGAAGAGGTTGAATCTTCATTTTATGTAATAGGTTGCTCTGATGCAGATTAAGGACTTTTTTACCTTGATACTATCTTGTCATACCACTAAAATGGTGAATTAGCTAAAGCAGAAGAGAGATAGCTTTAAGAAGAGGTCTTTTAGCCAAGGGCATGGCAATTCTAGTCATACAGTTGATACAAATTGAAAGGGGGTTAGTCTACGCATCATTAGGGTAGGAATTCAGATTGATCTCATAGATCTAGATAGGGTTCTAGAGCACAAACTCAAATCTCGAGTGTTCCTAGATCTACTACTAGTAGTGTTCCAATACCAGAATGTTAGAGTCGTCACAAGAAATATCTTAGAGTTTGTTGGAAGACTATGATGGGAGTATGTTGGGTTTGTGGCTCCAAAGACCATTTATAGAGAGATTGCTCAGTAAGATTGTATGACTCTTCATAGAAGTAGGACAAGAAAGATGTTAGGAGTAGAACTAGGGTAAGTCAGAAGGATAAGTCAGAGAGTATAGCTTTAGCCAAGCAATATGCCATTCGAGCTGGAAAGGAGGTAGATGCCACAGATTTTATAGTGGATACATTTCATATCGTTGATTTACCTACTCTAGCACTGATAAACCCAGGGTCCACACATTATTATATCTACACAACATGGGTTTTAATTCAGGGTTTAGTGTCAAATGACCATGGTTTTGATATGATGGTTAGCAATATGATTGGACAGCACATCATTATGAATAAAGTTTTCAGAGACTATTCTTTGTTAGTACAAGGACATGTTTTCTATATGGATCTTATTGAATTACCGTTTGATGAGTTTGATCTTATCTTCATCATAGATTGGTTAACCAAGTATCTTGCCATTATAGATTGCAAGAAGAAGAGGATCACATTACAAGCTAGTGACAAATCAAAAGTGACAGTGATGGGTGAAAGATTGGATTATATGGCTAATATAGTACCAGTAGTTGTTGCTAGAAGGATGATG
>CANXYI010077047.1:0-10489 GCA_948208565.1 Hura crepitans
TTATCATTTCTCACTCATTTTAGGTCGCATTTCCGACCTAAATGCACCAGAAGTGTCGTATTGCCATACGAACACAATATTTTCCAAAATGACCATTTTACCCTTTACATTCCATACATCAATTGACTCATCAATTGATGCTAAATTTAAGGTCAATTTACTGTAACGCCCCTATCACCCCTTGTAGATATTGTCCTCTTTGGGCCACTGCCCTTCACAGTTTTGGTCACCCATCTTGGTACTGCTCTGGTCCAAACACGTTTAACTTCGGAGTTCTGATGGAATCCGAACCACCCCTTTACCCAAAACGCGTCTGCAAGGGATACCACCATCTTCCCTCTATTCCGATATGGGATAGGTTTCCTATCCGCCTAAGTGTGGTCCTCCCCACCTTAGGACACAGCGTCCTCGCTGTCATACCGTACTAGGGAGGGTCAGGCTCTGATACCAATTGTAACGCCCCTATCACCCCCTTGCAGATATTGTCCACTTTGGGCCACTGCCCTTCACGATTTTGTTCTTCGGCAAAGGGAAGGACTTTCCAAGTAGTTACCCATCTTGGTACTGCTCTGGTCCAAACATGTTTAACTTCAGAGTTCTAATGGAATCCGAACCACCCCTTTACCCAAAATACATCTGCAACGAATACCACCATTTTCCCTCCATTCTGATATGGGATAGGTGACCATGCTTAGGCGGATAGGAAACCTATCCCATATCAGAATGGAGGGAAGATGGTGGTATCCCTTGCAGACACGTTTTGGGTAAAGGGGTGGTTCGAATTCCATCGAAACTCTGAAGTTAAACATGTTTGGACCAGAGTAGTACCAAGATGGGTGACCACTAGGGAAGTCCTTCCCTTTGTCCAAGAACAAAACCGTGAAGGGCAGTGGCCTAAAGCGGACAATATCTGCAAGGGGGTGATAGGGGCATTACAACAAGGCTATCTGCTGATTTTGATTACCTAGATGCTGAAATAGGTACGTTGAGTATATAATACTCAATGGTGAATTCAATCATTTAAATCATGTCATAGTGACATCCATTGATACAGTGATAATATAATTAAATTCAGGTTATCATGCCATTAAATAAAGTATATAGGTGTAAAATAACCAAATTACTCTTATGCACAATTATTGATTATTTAGTTAGATAATAATTTAAAATTTCATATCTTGTTAATATTTATCATTATGAATGAAAATATTCATAAAATCATATTATTAGATCAATAAATGCCATATAAGTCCAAATTACTAAAGTGCTTTAATCATGTACACTGCTTAACCATTCAAGTAATTGTTCCAAATTATATACTATATGGTTTATATGATTGGCATTAAGTTATATGTTTCTTATTTTATTAACTTAATAGGCCCGACAAGATAAATGATGCTTTAATACAGTGGAACTAGAAGGAACTAAAATAGTGCGATGATCCACATTTTAGACCCCGACTGATGCACTAGCTTATGGTCTGCTGCACAGACTAGTGTAGTAGCCAAATCATTAACCTACGCCACTGCACCGGTATAGTAAACATCATAGGGATCAGTTCGTAGACCTTTCAAGTCAAATACCACATTCAGTCACTTAATCTAGTCTACTTAGCAAACTAGTGAAGTGATCCACATTTTGGAACTCGACCATTCGAGCAGCCCCTGGTCCACCTCATAGACTAGTGCAATGGCCAAATCATGGACCTACACTACTACAGCAGCATAGCTTGATATTTAAACAAGGTATGCTAGTAATGTGGTTGTCTGCCTTGCAGACTAGTGCTATGGCCTAATTATGGACCTGCATTATTGTACTGGCATAGTCTGATAATGGCACTAAGCGTGAAAAAACATATGATGGTCTATCTAATAAACTAATACAATGGCCCCAAAATGGACATCGACCGATGTACTGGCCTTAGCTAAAAATCAGACAATGTTGTAGCTGCTAAATCCCTAAGTTGACCAGTCAACCTATTTAGTAAGTGTCTAACTAAAGAGCCATTAACCACAATTTATGTTTATTTCTTTACTGATTAACTTCTTATAATATTCTTGAGTGAAAAATAGATAGATTTTATTTTTATTGGAGAGTCAAATTTTAGCCCTGTCTGGTATAGACATAATTAGATAGTACTAGGTCAATTTCTAAGTATATTTTTAAGTTCCAGGATAGCCAACATTTAAGTTATATTATCATCAATTTTAATCCATAATAAATCATCCTTTATTAACCATGTACTATCCAGGTTTATTTTTGTTCAAGTAATGGTCAATTTAGATAGTTATAGGTCATTTACATGGTTTGTGATAGCCCTTTCTAGGTCTATTTCTTAGCCTTTTTTAGTTCAGTTTTCACTAATAAATTCATACTTTCCATAGGACTAAATCCAACATTAATTAGGCCATTTAAAAGGCTGAACAATAGGTATAAATGCCATCCCATAATATTGTCCCATAGTAGCTAAATTAGGCATAAATTCTAGGCGTATTTCATGCCACTTTCAGGTTCACTTTCTAGTTCAAGTTAATGTCCCATTTTAAGTCATTCTCCTAAGACTATATATCAAGTGTTTTTACATTCATCAAGTTCATTATTTACATTCATTTAGGTCACACTAATTCCACATGTTTATCTAAATTATTCCAAGGCAACTATACCATTTTATGTCCACTATTTTAGCCTTTAAGGCACACATTCATTACTCACAAATTATCTAAGTTTACATGTCATTTCCTTTAACATTTCTCTCTAGTCATAGCTTTTCAATGGCTTTAATCATGCATTTTATTAACATCAATCATACATTGATGCTTCCATATATAGTGTAAGCACTTCCACACACACATTCCCCTTTTAACTATTAAATCAAGCAATTCACACGCATACACAAATTCTAAAGCTCTCGAGTCCTAATAGGTAACATGCCAATCTTTGTTTAAACACTCTAGCCATATTATCATTTAGCAAAAATCATCACATTAACCATACTATAACACTTGAAATCACCCTAACTAAGCCACACATGTGTATTGTAGGCCTTCAACCTCTCGGCCATTCCTCAAATCCATGCCAACCATAATAAAATCACCTCATACACACTAACATTCCATATCATTCAATCATAAAACCATACATACCAACCTAAAATGACTCTAGACCAACTTATATACACAATTCAATCCCTCAAACCTCTTGGCTAGCAAGCAAATTCACACCTTCACAAGTGAATTTCACAATGACAACTACCTAATGGGCTTTTATCTATGCTAGATTTATTAAGAATTCACCAAGGTCAATATGACAACCAATTAAACAATTTGATGGCCACTCTTAAAGAAATTTCTAGCCATGAAAATTAAATGGCATGAAGTGAATACTAGAATTCACTTACCTCTTATCAATATAAAGTAAAATGCCTTCACTTTAAGCCTTCACAAAACTAGGAATTCCAAACCTATTTTCATGCCATTCCTCTCCTATTCTTCAAGCCAATTTGCACTCCCATTCCTTCAAAAATCATACCAACACCATCCATTAGAATTAGGCTTCATAAGCAACCATTTTTACCCATAATTTTCCATAGAAAAATCATGAAACACCATGAACACTTACCTTAAAGGCTTGTTGGAAACTTTCTGACCTTAGTACCTTTAGGGAATTTTAATTAATTATTGAGAACTTATTTTCCAATAATTCATTTCATACAATTACCTTTAACATATAAAGATGAATTTAGGTGACAATTACTGGATGAAAAAGCTTGGAGATAAGGATAGAAATGGAGTTTTCCCCCAGATATGGCATCAGTTCTAGCATAAAGAAGAAAAGAAATTTTTTTTTATGTTGTGAGTGGGTTTTTACCACATGGCTTGGTGTATTTGACAAATGAAAGGGCCTTAGGCCAGCTGGCTTGACATGGTTGAGTCCCACAACCTCTTAAACAATCTCAAAATGGCTCGATTTCAATAGAAAATTTGGAAAATTGTTAAAAAGCATAAGGACCTAAAAAATTTACATTGTTTGTTTTAAAATTCCTTATTTAATCCCCTCCACATGCTCGTAAATTGTTAGGGCCAAATTCCATTAATAGGGTAGTTTACAAGCTTCCTCGATTTAAGTACTAACCTAAAAAATTATAAAAATTTTGAAATGACCTCAGAATTCAAAAATTCTTTCACTAATGGACTCAGTGGAATTTTTTAGCTTTAGGGCATGATATTTTTGGGTCCGTCCAAGCAGATCCTGGGTCATTCCCAGCTCGACTCAATTTAACCCCATAGATCATTAGTTTGTAGCCCAAAATGAATTATTAATTCTGCTAAATTTTTAAAATTTGCCTTTTTAATCAATTTAAAGCCCTTTAAAGTTTCATGACCAATATCACTACCTCAGTTCTTATGTAAGTGACCTGACGCCTTGGCACACTTCTTGGACCCAGTGGCACTATTTATAGAGCCTCAATGCAAAGGTGTTACAATACTTAATAGCTTTAATCATACATTTGATTAATATCTATCATATTCATGCTTTTATCAATAACTTAAACACATTCATACACATACATACACCTTTTTATGCCATCTAAGCAGTTTATACATACCACATGCCTCAGCCATAGCTTGATTCCCATACATCCATACAACAATCAATCCTATCATATGCCACACTATTATTTTAAACATTATAGGCCTAATATACATGCCATTTAAGTTTAATTATGTGTACATCCTACTCACTCATATTCCAGATCATACAAACACATGCATAATTATACCTCAAACCTCTTGACCACTTACCATGTTCATGCCACATGTACACTAATCAACCCATTCCTTATAGTATTCATCATAACTCAATCACAAGCCACAATTATTATTCAAATGCTACCTTAAACTAACATATACACACACACATATCAACCCCTAAATACCTCTCGGGTACTAACAATCCAATATCATCACAAGTTCATTTCCATCAAAGCCATTTAATTTGCATACCATTAGGCTATATAATATAACACTTTAATATAGCTACCTATCCAAGCCAATTCATATACATAATTCATTCTTAATCCAAAAAGGGAAGCGATGGAATTTAAGGGCATGAAGTGAATACCTGAATTTACTTACCTTAGCTTATAAGAAAATGAAATTCTACCACTCTAAGCCTTTAAAATCTCATAAATTTTCATCCCTAAACCACACAAAAATAACCCCAATTTTCCATGCTAATATCCACTTAAAAACACCAAAAAATTTATGCACAACCTCAAATTAAAATTCTAGCTACATAACCATCACTATGTACCCAAAATTCCCTTAGGAAAAATCATGAAAAGCCAAGAGAAACTCACCTCCCTACTTGATTTACCTTTGCTAGAATTACCTCTGACCTTTGCACCTTTGGGGGATTTTAATTAATTCTTGAGAACTCCTTTTCTATTAATTCTTTTTCCCTTAATTCCCTAACATGTTAAGATGGTTTGTAGTGCAATTGGTTTTCTAAAACAAAATCAAGAAGATGATAAAAATGGAAGATTTTCCTTCTAGTGGCGTCGGTTTTAATAATAAGAAGAAAATAAAATTTTCCATTTGTTGAGTGGAATTTGCCACTTGGAATGAAGTTTTTGACAAGTGTAAGGGCCTTAGGCTAGCTAGCTTAGCATAGGTAGATCCCATAACCACCCGAACAGTCCCCAAATAGCTTGACTTTGATAAAAAAACTTCAAAAAATTATTAAAAATCATAAGAACCTCAAAAAATTGCACTGTTTATTTTGAAATTCCTCATTTATTCCCATCTACATGGTTATAAATTTTTGTTGCCAAATTCCATTGATAGGGAAATTTACAAAGTACCTAAATTTACATGCTAAACCCAAAAATTACGAGAATTTACAAATAACCTTAAAATTCAAAAATTCTTTCACCCATAGACTTAGTGGAACTTTTTAGCTTTAGGGTATGATATTTTTGGGTCCGTCCGAGCACATCCTAGGTCATTCTCGAGTCGACTTAGTTTAACCCCATATATCACTAGTTTATAGCTCGAAATGAATTATTGGCTTTGCTAAATTATTAAATTTTGGTTTTTTTTATCAGTTTAAAGCGCCTTAAGTGTTCATGAGAATTGCTAGGACCTCGATTCTCATGTAAGTGACCCAGCATCTCGGGGACACTTCTTAGACCTATTTGCTCTATTCATAAAGCATCAATACACAGGCATTACATTTTTCCTAATTGTAATTCTTAAATCCATTCAAATTTTTCTTGCCATAATTGCTCATTATGATTATGAAATTTAGTAAATGGATGTAAAGATGGCTTTCCTTAATGGAAAATTGTAAGAAGAAGTGCACATGAAACAACTCAAAGGTTTTACATCTATAGATGTTAAATGGGTCTACAAGATTCAAAGATCAATTTATGGATTGAAGCAAGCTTTTAGTAGCTACAATATTCATTTTGATGAGACACTTAAAGAGTTTTATTTTTCATAAAACATGGATGAATCATCTATTTACAAGAAGGTTAGTGGGAGTGCAGTTGTTTTCCTTATGTTATAAGTAGATGACATACTACTTATAGAAAATGATGTCTCTAAAATACTTAAGATTTAGTTGAGTAAATAATTCTCCATGAAAGATCTTAGAGAAGTAACCTATATCTTAGGGATTAAGATCCATAGAGATAAATATAAAAGGTTTTTTATTCTTTCATAATCTACATTCTAAATATAATGCTAAAGAGGTTTAACATAGATCTTTCTAAGAAAGGTTTCATTTCTATGTTGAATGGGAAACACCTTAATAAATTTATGTCTTTTAAGACATAAGAGGAGAGAGAGTGTATAAGTAAGATCCTATATTCTTTGGCTATAGAATCTATCACGTAAATTATATTACATGTAAGACTTAATGTGCCATTTGCTCTATGTGTTATAACCAGATTTCAATCTAATTATGAAGAGGGATATTAGGTTATTGTCAAGAATATCCTTATGTACTTAAGAAGGACTAATGATTTATGCATGGTATATAGAGAAAGAGATTTATAGGTTAGTGAGTATACTGATGCTAGCTTCTAATCCAATAAGGATAACTATAAATCTCAATTTAGACACTTATACATTATGTATGGAGAAGTAGTTATTTAAAAGAGTTCTAAATAGGATACCACAATAGATTTTTTTGCCACTGAGGCCAAGATAGTAGCTTTCAATGTAACTAAGGAAGCTATTTAGATGAAAAAGTTCATTTCCCAACTTAGAGTGGTTACAAACATTGTTGATCTAATACTTTTTGTATTGTGATAACAATAGGGCCATTATACAAGATTATGAACCATAGTCTCATTAGTGATCCAACATTTTCTTTGGTAGTACCATCTAACTAGGGAGATCATTAGTAGATAAGATATGAAAATTAAAAGGGTCCTTATAGATTACAACATAGCCAATCCTCTCCCAAAGGTACTAATACAAGGGAAGTTTGATCAACATGTAAATGCCATAGGCATTAAGTACATGGGTGATTGGCTTTAGTGTAAGTTAGAGATTTTTAGTTATATATATTAGAGCTCATGTAAAAGGGTTGTATTCATGTATTTAAACCTTGTGAAATAATATAATAAGGCATTTCTCATTATATCATGGTTCTTTTATGTAATTACTTATAGTTGTTTACAATATCTTAATCCATGTTATAAAGTCACTAGTATAAAAGCACAGTGCAAAGAAAATTATAAATTGTTCATAATGTGAGATTCTTATTACTTACAAATGTGATAATACCTAAATATACATGATCATAGTATTAACAAGAATGGACATTGTTAATGCAGATAGATCAACATGTGTTATACTTCTTGGTTAGATCAAGCAGTAATTCATACAAGTTATTAGCATAGAGATTCTTGGAGTTAACATATGGATGCTTATTTGGGAAGTGAGTACATTGGAGACCTACCTTAAGATTTTACATGGATATTTAATCAATGTTAGTAAAAGTATCCCATAATATTAGTAGTGCAAGTATCCTTATACTTGAGATCTCTAACTATCTTAAATATGGAATGACATACTTTGACTCCAAAGCTTTTACTTTGAATAAGAAGTATACATATTAAGATGTTTGGGTATGTCTTGACATAATTGAAGATATGGTAGTAATCAACAAAAGATTCACCACTCCAGATTATAGTGGGGAGTTTTATCTCACAGTTTTGATAAGTAATCTTTGTTCAAAAATCTTAGGGCAAAGTAAAGTGCCATGATGAATGGGATTCACAAAGGGCATTTTTGAAATAAAGGTAAAATTATCAGAACAAAAATTTTTAAGGCTTAAGTAGACATACTTAGTTATGCTTTAAGTTAACACAAGTCCATACTATAAATTGGATGGGATAAAAGATGGTGAAAGAACTTTATTGCACCGTAACTAGATATAGGAGGGTTAAGTCAAACCACTTAACTTTATAACTTAGGTAGTAATAAGGGGTAGTCATGATGCATGACTAGATTCCTCTCTTGACTTGTACATAAGTGATATATCAATTGGAGAATTGATCTTGATTCAATATGATTGAATCTATAAAGTTACAATTAGATTAGGACTTTATTTCATTGTGTGCTGCTAAGTTACCTTGAAAATTAATAGGGTCACACACATAGAGATGTGAAAAGGATATTTAATGAGATTAAATATTCTAATGATATGAGACATTATTAGAAGAAGAATTAAGAAGTAAAAGTTAGCAAATAGGCATGGCACCTAATTATAAATATATAGTTTAAAAATTATGGTTTTTTAAATTAGGCCTTGTTGATTTAAAAGTTTAACTATTCTAATATCTAATATATTATGGAATTTTAAAGAGAAAAGGGGCCTTAAATTATGCCTATTATTAATCTAAAATGGGGCCTAGTTGAGCCATATGGGATTAACAAATGTGGGGCTAAAGTAGAATGCGTATAAGGGCCTCTCTAAAGCCTATGTGCATAAGGCAAAATTAAGCCTAATTAGTCAGTATGCTTTGGGCCAAGTTAGGTTAGCTTTTAAATGTTAAAACCAAACACAATTAGGGTTACCTTAAGATTATAAATATCCCTTTATTATATCAACCTTCACATGTGTAGAGATTATGTATTTTTACCAAGGACAAGAGTGGTTAGTGGAGTCACCACCTGGCCTCTACACCAGGACCTTTGATCTTCTATACCAAAAAGGTTCAAAATTTGTATCATATTTATACCCCAATAATATGCATTCCACTTTATATTATAACATTTATCAGTCTCGTATCAAGCAAACATGCATTATATTTAAGCATTGATATCTCCTTTGCATGTATAAGAATAAATTATAATATTTAAAGCATATTACAAAGTATATTGTGCATCCAAAAATTAAGTCATTCATTTAATTATGGTATGACCTAACAGTTACCCATAATTCCATAAGAATTGATAGTAATTGTCCAACTCCCATCTCTAAGAGATTAGCCTTTATTAAAATACATTTTTAGTATGCCTTTTAATTAAGGAAAACTCAAAACCATTTTAATGAGGAAAACACCATTTAATTAACTAGAAAACCATTTGATGTGATGTTTTAGGCATTAGCATGTAAAAAAAGTTATTCAATTAATTATTATGACCCAAAATAAATAAAGAGAAACAATAAGTACAAAACTAAAATAAATAAAGAACTTGAATGGTCCTATTTATATGTTGTTTGGTTTGTGCGGACTCTATATAACTTATAGTATTTGTCCATGTACACTATAGGTTATATTGTTCATTATGTCTCTCTAGACCTCTACTTTAGTGAGAAAAAGTTATTTGCACACAACTCAAAAGAAGAGGTCTTTAATGATACCAGATAAAAGATTCATAAAAAATCATAAAGAAGATAAGAAACACAAATGTTTGATAAAACTGGAAATCAAAGATATTGTTTATGCAGATTACATTACTCGTGAGAGAGAGTTCATTCAGATTTAAAGACAAAATATACACGAATGAAAAAAAATCATCCATATGAACTACTTTCCTTATGAGTGGGAGTTCATGTGGACTATACAATAATGTTGGCATATTACCATGTATTTTTAATGAATGAGATAATTTTCACAACATGCTAACATTATAGAGCAATACTAACATGGAATACAAGATACATCAAAGCATGATATATAAGATACTTTAAAACATTATTATTGAACATAAGTTTATAAGGATATTATATTATATACATGTCAAGAAAATAAGTTCATATGGATGTATTTTCATTTACACTTAAGTCTATGCAATTAAGATAAAGATAATGGAATGAATGTAAAGTTATGCTAATTAATTACACACTATGAAATAGTTTATAATCATTACCTACTCCTATGATCAAAGTGGGGATTAAATAGAATCACCTCACTTGTGATCAATCCTTGGAGATCATAGATTCATGAAACAATATACATATACCTTGT
>CANXYI010077113.1:0-14825 GCA_948208565.1 Hura crepitans
GATAGAGTTTATTCAAGATTTTGATTGCCTGATTGTCTACTCACAATTGAAAGCTAATGTTATATTAGATGCTAAGTATATGATATTTATGATAACCTTGATATATTTTGAATGTTAGGTTACTAGTTATTTTAAAAGAGGCAGTAGTGGCTAAATTGCAAGTAAAGTCAGGTTTTAGATAGCAAATAAAAGAGAATCAAATGAGAGACGAGTAGATAGATTAGATAATTAGCAAACCTAAAAAAAGGAAGACCACAGGGTCTCAGTTGATAGTAAGTGAGTAGTGGACTCATTAGAATAGATCATGTAAATTTTGTACAAAGGATTTAGGTTGCAGCTGATTAAGGAAATACATAAGTCTCCTCATTCTATGCCTTTTGGGGAGGAAAAAATCTAAGCTTGGGAATTTTCTTTTTTGATGGCTTGGTATGGAAAGAAATGTGGTAGAGTATGATATTAAGTATTTGATATGCCAATAGGTAGAAGCTAGGTATCAGAATCCTTCTAAATTGTTGTATCCTATAGCTATATTAGAGTGAGAATTAGAAAAGCTAACTCTAAGTTTTGTAATGAGTTCATTATTGAGTAAAGGTAAATGCAGTGCTACATGAATAATTGTTGACAGATAGTCAAGATAGTTCAAGTTACCCGGTTAAGATAGGTTAATTTTTAAATAGGTTGGCTAGACTATATGGTGATGAGACCATTAGATTTCATGTTATGCTAGTGACTATTATTTGGACAAAGATTTTGTTTTACTTTCAGATGTTGGAAGAAGCTGTAAGCAACTTTAGGCACCAGACTAGCTCATCACCTAGTTTATCATCCTCAGTCTGATGGACAGTCAAAAAGGGTGATACAGATGTCTGATATATGTATGTGCATATATTCTTGGCAAAGATTGCCTATGATAGTAGTGACAAACTTAGTTTAAGAATGGACCTATATAAGGCATTGTATGATAGACAATACAGGACCTTTCATGTTGGAGTGAGATTAGAGATAGAAAATCCCTAGTATTGATTTGATTAAAAAGGAGGATGAAGAAAAGTAAAATGAATTAGAAAAAGGCTTAAAGCCATATGGTTAGATAGGAATCATATATTAACTTGAAGTAGGAAACTGTTGAATATTTAGCTAGAGATAAAGTGTTCTAAAGTTTTTCCAAGGAAATAAGTGTAGAGATCCGAGGAAAAAGGTAATTGAGTCCCACATTATCAGACTTTACAAGAGTACTGATAAGGTCAGGACCTCTAACATACAGGTTTGCATTACCACTTGAGCTATAGCAAAACACAGTATTTTTATGTTTTATGCTTAGGGGTTATATGCCTCAAATGGTAGCTATCGGAGCACATCTAGATATAATTTATGACAAGGAAATAGTGCAAAGTATGGCTCGTGAAATGAGATAGTTGTAGAGATGAGTCCATACCACTATAATAGTGCCATGGAGGTATAAAAGTATAGAGGAAGCTACCTGAGAGCTAGAAAAGCAAGTGGGAGCTCAATATCCTACTTTATTTACTTCAGGTAATTTAAAGGATGAAATTTTCTTAAGAGGGGAAGAAATGTAATGCCCGTGTTTTGAGGCTCTGTGAACAGCAATACAGGGTTTAAGAACTACACTCGAGGTGCCGAGTCACTTGCACATGGATCGAGGTAGTGGCGTGGGTTATGAAAATTTGAGGGGCCTTAATTTTATAAAATGGGCAAAATTTAAAAATTTAGTAGAACCAACAATTCATTTTAGATTGAAAGCTACCAATCGGGGCAATAAAAATTTTTTAGGTTAGGACTAACCTGGGATATGCCCGAATAGACCTGAAAATATTGGATCCTAAAGCTCAAAAATTACACTAGGTCTAATAGTGAAAGGATTTTTGGAATTACAGGTCATTTGCAAATTCTCATTATTTTTTAGGTTGGCACGTAAATTAAGGCAATCTGAAAACTACCCTATCAATGGAATTTGGCCACAAAAATTTATGAGCAGGTAAAAGGGATTAAAATAGGAATTTTAAAATAAATGACATAATTTTTGGAGGTCCGAGTGAATTTTTATGAATTTTTGAATTTTGCCAAAAAAATTAAGATGGTTTGGGGATTTTCAAGACTACCTTTGACATGTTAAGATAAGGCCCACAACATGCCAAGTAGCTAAGTCACCTTGCCAAGAGGCAAAGAGCATGTGATAAGTAGATTTCCACTAGTTAAGAATAAAACTGATTCTTCTCTTCTACCCAAAAATTGCCGACGCCAGTCCTCCCATTCTCAAGCCATAAGTTCCACCTCTATTGACCAAATGGGATGATTCTAGTCTCTGAAATTTCTTTAAGATGTTAGGCACCATGAGGTATAAGAATCAGGCCAAAAGGAGTTATAGTTTGAGAGATAAAAATCAAACAAAGTGATTGGTTCAAAGTAGTCTAGAATTATAACCCAAAGGTGAGTTCAAGACTATTTCTCCCTCATTTCATGGGTTTTTTGGTTGATTTTTTATGCTAAACCATAGCTAACATCTAGATGGTTATGTGTGTATAAGGTTGTTATGGCATAAAGATTGTATTTAGAGGCCTACGGAGGAGGGAAAAGGTTATCGTAGTGGCTAAAACTAGGTTGGCAGCTTAGGCTTGGATGGGAATGACACCTTTAAAGTGATATATAAGTGAACCTAAAGCCTTTTCTTGATGTGTTTGGGTGCCTAGGTTAGTGAACTTTGAGTTAGAATGGCTCGAAGTATGAATCTAAGGGTGATTCCTTCATTGGTGATGTTGGTTACCTTGAGTTTGTAGTGGAATTAGGAATGTTGCTTTAAGTAGTTGCATAATTAGCCTCAACTGCTTGTTGGAATTTGTTGCCTATGGTTGTTTGAATGAGTAAGTTACTAACTAAAATGAATTTAGAGTGTACTTGGCATGTTAAGATATGAACTATGTAAATTTAAGTTTAGAAATCACCATAGATTGTGTGTTTTTGCTTGTACCCATGAGCTTTCATAATTGGGTCTGAAGAATATTGCTTAGCACCTTAGCCATAATTAGCTTAGAATAAAAAGTTTATGATTACATTTGTGTTCATGGCATGTTTATATGATTAAATATGATGATCATGAGAAAAAGAATGGAAATTTAATCCAACTTCCCATAAGTACTCGAAAGCTATTCATGGCATGTTGGTAAGAAATTTTAAGTTGTTAAAGTGTACGCTAAGTACACTATTAAGGCTTGAAAATTGGCATGAAATGCCTAAAGATTTAATTAAGTATATGACATAATGATATCATAATATACACCTTAAAAAGGGGTCTTGAAATCGCTAAGGAAGATTTGAGTTAAACCATATAATTAAAGCTTGAAATAATGACTTAAAAATAGCTTTAAAAGAGCTATTAGATTGAACTTTATTTGTGCCTTTGAGAGGCTACAATTGAACTATGTAAATTATGGCATTTGTGCTTATAGATTGCCTATGGACTTGGCCCAGTTATAGCTAGCATTGTGCCTATATTTTGGCCATGGATTTGGCTTAGTTATAGTTGGCCTTATGCCTAAAAAAGTGCTTAAAAGAACCTTAAAAACTAAGTCAAATTTATACTTAAAATAGTCTAAGAAAATTGTCTTTAAAAGTGGTCAAAATGACCTATAACTGTCCAGTTGACCTATACCTGAACCAAAAATGTCATTGGATAGAAAGTATTACCTTTTTAAGTAAAAATTCCATGATAATTCATGATACATGACACCTTGAATTTTGGCAGCAACAGACCTAAAAATTGTTTTGGAATTTTACTTGGTAGAGCCAAAAAGTGGCTATACTAGTTTGAACAAAATTTTAAAGTATGAGATTAAATTTTTATGTCTATTTTTGAAACTTAAATATTTTTTGGCTAATAAAACAATTTAAATTGAGCTACTTGGGCCATTAGTTAGACACTCACTAAATGGGTTAATCAGTTAACTAATGGTTTTACAGTTGCTAGTTCATTGGTGGCTGGAGAGGTCTACGAACTGATCTCTATTATGTCACACAATTATTGATGGTATTCATTAGTGGCTAGAGAGGTCTATGTACTTATCTCCATTATGTCACCCAGTTATTAATGATGATTTATGGAGCTGATCTCTATTATGTCACACAGTTACTCTTATTTGTTATTGGGGAGGCCTACAGACTGAACTCCATTATCTCATACAGTTAATTATGTCTAGGAAGGGTACGACTGATCTTCATTATGACACATATGCTAATGTAGCGGTGTAAGTCCAGAATGGGTACCACTGCACCAGTTTATTATCACTCTAAATCCAGTGTCTTAAAGTGTCATCTTCCTTCTCGGGCCAATGAAATAAATTAAGTAATAAGTAGAATAATCATTAATGATAAAGTTTAAGATTGTTGGATGACTTTTCAGAGAAAGTAGTAAAAATACAGAAAAGGGTATTTTGGACATTTTGTACACATGTGTCATATCAATTAATTAATTCCAAATATGCATGCTACGGATGATATAACTATTTTAAATAATATATATGAGTTGAGAAGAATATTTTAGGACATATAAATACCTTAGGGACATAAAGGGATTTTCGTAAAGTATACCTGCTAAAAATAATAATACTTGCTTTAAATGATTTAGCTAAGTCAAAAATTCTATTTCAGACTAAATAAATATCCTAAGGGTATTTCAATAATTTGGCACCCTAGTGAATGCCATGATTAAATTGCTTTAAGTTCACCACTGAGTATCTCGTATACTCAACGTACTGATTTTGTTGTGTAGTTGCATAACAACGGGACCTACCTCGTAAAGAGTGACGATAGCTATTCAAAGGATACAATTGAAGACTTTGGATGTAATTACTATACAATTGGATATCCATGTACTTAGGTGGGAATTGGGTATGAAAATGTATATAAGCTATGGACATGTAATGTAATAAAGTATATACAACCTACTGATGTAAATAAAGTATCTCTATATGTTCTTTAGTGCATGTATGATCATATGTGATATGTGATGTTGATGTGAGCTTGAGGCTATATATTTATGCATGTTTATCTATGGCTTGAGGCCTGAGTTTTGATGTGTGGTTAGGTTGATGTTAAGCTGAGAATGGGGGACCAGATGGGTCTAGGTGTGTGAATTGTTTATAAAAGTGTTAAACAGGCTTGTTTAAAATTTTGTGTTAGGACTTCTACAGCCATTATGATGCCGGATTTTTAGGTGGTATCTGACTGTTAGTTGATTTCCACTGTAATGACTAGATTATATTAATTTTAATCTAAATGGACTATAGGAACTAATGGATGTGATTTTAAAGTCAGATAGAATGATGTAGAATGAAATTAGTAAAAGTTAAATGAATGACCGTGGGGGAAATTTTAGGATGGGTGACCAAGCAAGAAGTGCACCACTTATTGGATTTTTTTGGGAATCTAGTAAGGGGTGTCACAGTCACCACCCAACTGAAGTTCAGAAATACCTTTTAAGGCTAAATCAGAGAATGGTTTGGAGCCCTACTTTTATTTATACCTCAAGTAAATATAGAATCTTAGATTAAATTCATAATTTTGTCCTTTCCCTCAAATAGGATTTTGAAATTAAAATAAAACACTCAATCATGTAGTGAATTGATAAAATAATCATATTTACAAACAAAAAAGAAATATGTGGAATGAAAAAAAACACACACATTAAACTAGGTAATTGATTTTCTTTGAAAACTTTAGTTCTTGCATGACAATTTTTGAAAATAAGTTTTATCATTATTAAAACTATTATTAAAGAAAAATCAAATCCCATTTTATTAAAAAACACCAATTAATTAAAGAGAATCAATTTGATTATTTATTATAATGTGTAAAAATCATTTTCTACCTATTATAATATTTATGGAAAATATAGGGAAACATAAGAGAATAAAATGAGTGAAGATAAAATTACATGGCAATTATCTAAAATACATTTTAACTCAAAAAGGTAAAATTTATAAAGAAGTTACCTAAAATACATTCTAAATCGAGAAATTAAAATTATATCAAAATTGTCTAAAATACATTCTAAGTAAAAAAAAAGAAATAATAAAAAATAAAATGGAAATTCATAAGAAAATAAAGATAAAAAAAGTAAAGAAATAAAAAATAACAACAATAAATGAGAGGAATAAGAAATGGCTAACTTTACTAGGTGTTTGGAAATAGGGAAATAGACAAGTCAAATAAATTCCCAAAAGATCAAAAAACTCACATACACAACCAAAAACACAATGTTAGTATAAATGAAATAATGGTAGAAATATGGAGTGAATAAACAATAAAAGGAACATAAAATAAATAATTAATTCAATAGGAAAGAACACAAAATAAATAGAAAAATAAGAAGTAAGATGTGAATTAAATTATCACATTTAAATGTTAAATGAATGAAAAAAGCAATGGAAATAAAAAAAAAGACATGATATTTGTAATTGACAGATAATAAATTATCCCATCTAACTAGCAGATAAGTAAGAAATAAAATTAAAGGTTAACATATTTAATTGTTAAATGGGTAATAATGGAAATAAATAAAAAGCACCATGCTCGACTGGTAGAAGAATGAAAAAGGAAGAAAAAAAAGAAGAGAATGAGGATTGATCAACCCACCATATATAATTGCCTTCAGAATTAATCTTTAGTTAACTTAAAATAATAGGTGGAAAATAATTTTGAAAAAAAATAACATTAAAAATCATTAAAGAACCTTTAAAATCAATAAAAAGAGCTTGAAAAGCCTTTTTTTTAATTTTTTCAGTGCATACTTACCCAAAAAAGCTGACCCTTGCGACTAACACAGGTTTTAAAATTTATACATAAAGTTTGAGATCCAAAATGGCCATTTCACATGCTATTTCAATTGGCGAAACAATTTTTTCATGTAGCATATTTCAAAGTTCAACTACAACTCAACCATGTTAAAACAATGCCGCATAAGCCAAAATGTCCATTTCAACCACCAAAACCACCATTTTAAGAAAACCCAAAATGACCGTTTTCGAAAAAAACAACAATGTTTTGTCCCTAAATGGTGAAAATTTTAAAAAGACTCAAAATTTCTTTTTTAATCCATTTCAAAGTCACTTTTATTATAAATAGCCCCATTCTCCTTGTCAAAAACTCCATACCATAGGGCTTTAGGCTCGAGCTTATTGGCTAGAGCCCTAACCTATCACAAATCCCTATTTTTTCCCAATTTGGGTCACACTATGAGCTTGTCAGGCTGATTAAGAGTCTATATCCAAAATTTAACAATAATCTCAAAATGTTTATAAAGAGAACTTCAAACTAGACATCAAGATTCTTATTTATTAGAACTTTTATCCTTTCTTAATCATTAAAAATTCCAAACTCGAGAGCCCTAAAACCTATTGTCCACACTACCTTTATGTAGAGAAGTGTCTCACATACAAAAATCATTAGAGCCTTAAGTACTTGCCTATCCTAAAAGAACTCAACTTAAAGTGGAGGAGATGGATGGAATTACTTAAGGATTATATCTATTTAATCGATTACCATCTAGGCAAGATGAATGTTGTAGCTGATGCCTTAAGTAGAAAATCTTTGGTAAATATAACATTAATGAGAATTTCTAATTCCAATAAGTTATATGGCTTTGTATGAGTCACTTGTAAGTGAATGTTTATGTGTAGCTTTAAAGGCTTTGAATGTTCAATTGAAGCTTAAATGTAATGAAATAATTCTTGCTAAGGTAAGGGGTAAAGCCCAATTTATTCTAACAAGTGAAATAAGCTTAAGAAAAAAATGGCAAGCTATAAAGTTTAGTATAATAAATATAAGAGGGGAAGTTTAGTAAGTATAAAGTGAGAGATAACAAGTGTACTATCAAGGTAGACTATGTGTACGAAATGATGTTGAGTTAAAAGATTGATCTTGGATAAAGAACATAGCAATATGTATGCAATGTATCCATGTAGTATTAAGATATACCAAAATATTAAAGCCCATTATTATTGGTTAACTATTAAGTGAGAGATGGTAGAGTACATAACCAAGTGTTTGACATGTCAGCAGGTTAAGGCTAAAAATTAAGTTCTATTGGGTTTGCTATAGCTTTTGGCAATATTTTAATAGAAATGGGACAAGATCACTAATGGATTTGGTGATTGGATTGCCATCAACCCAGAAGAAGCATGATGCATTATGGATGATAGTTGATAAGTTAACTAAGTCGACTCATTTATTATGGATCAAAACTTACTATCTTCTAGAGTGTTTAGCATTGATATATGTTTAAGAGATAGTTAGATTACATGGAGTACCCATATCAATTGTCTTTGATAGATACTTGAGGTTTATTTCTAGGTTTTAGAAGAAGTTATATAAGGCTTTGGGTAAGAGGTTGAACTTTATTATGGCTTTCCATCCTTAAATAGATGGCCAATTAAAAAGAGTCACTCAAGTAATCTCTAAAAATTTGGGAGTTCTTTTCATCTAAGATAAATAAGTGATGAAATATGTTATGCATAGATGCTTAAGGATAGGCAAAGAAGTTGTGTTATTGACTTAGAGGGCAGCTAGGATAAATATCTTCCATTAATGGAATTCGCTTACAATAGTAACTATTAAGCTAGTATCAAGATGGCACCTTTATAAGGCACTTTATGTTAGAAAGTGCATAACAACTTTATGTTAGACTGAGCTAAATAAGGACAAGGTTATGGGATTGGACTAGATTAGGCAAACCAAGGAGAAAGTGAAAGTTATCAATGATAACTTTAAAATTTTCGCAAATAGACAAAAGTCTTATGCAGGCTTAAAAAGGAAAGATATAAAGTATAAGGTGCATGATAAAGTGTTCTTGAAATGTTTCACCTTGGAAGAAAGTTCTACATTTTGGTAGGAAGAGAATGCTTAGTCTTAGGTTTATCAATCCATATGAAATCATTGAGCGTATGGGACTAGTAGCTTATAGATTACCTTTAACCCTTGAATTAGACAAAATCTATAATTTGTTCTATGTATCAATGTTGAGAAGATATCGATCAGATCCTTTACATGTAATTTTTGTTGAATCCATGGAGTTATAGCTAGATTTGACTAATAAAGAGCAACCATTCAAGTCTTGTCTACACAAGTGAAAGAACTAAGGAATAAGAGGATTTTGTTAGTTAAAGTGTTGTGGAGGAATCACAATACAAAAGCGATATCGTAAATAGAGGACAATATAAGGCATTAATACCCTCACCTATTTTATTAAGGTAATTTTAGGGATGAAATTATTTCAGAGGGAAATAATGTAATGCCTTAGTAATTTGTATGAATAAAATAATAACTATGTAAAGTGAAAAGAAAATAACTTTTTTTAAAAAAAGATAACTATTAAAATATGGATTATGGACATATTATTGGTATAAATGAATAATAATAATAATAATAATAATAATAATAATAATAATAATAATAATAATAATAATAAAGATGATTAAAGGAGAAAATTAGCTATGAGAGCTTATAGCCATTGGATGGTATTTAAGTTGCTAATCTAGGCCATCTATCTATAGAATATAAATAGAAAAATTTCTACGTATAGTTTACTAAAAGTGATAAATTGTTCTTTCTTCTCTTTTTTTTCCTTCCTTTATAGAAGTTACAAAGAACTCTATTAGAATAATTAAGCACTTTCCTAAGGTAAGTTAATTAAAAGTAATATCTAAAGAATTGAATTGTGATTTTTACATTTTTAATTGTATTAATTATGCATTTGTGTATTCTTTTTGCTTGGAATGTGGTGGTTGAAAAGGTAGGAGAAGAAAAAGCTAAGAGAAGGAGAATTAAGGGAAAAGCAGTGCTTAAAGCCTAAATCACTCCTTAAACCTTTCTATAAGTTTAAAATTATTATATACATAATCGATTTTCAATTTTCCCTTAAATTTTATGAAATAATGCTTAGGTAATTTTTCTTCTTTTTTTATGGAAATCAGGGATGTGTTTTAGCATGATTTAAGTGAAAAATTAGATTTTTGCTATTTTTTGTGATGAAAATTATGAAATTTTTGTCAGGTCTAAGGGCCTTATGGCCATAATCCCCTTAAGTGAGATGAACAATATCTGGGAAAATTTAGGCCTCACGGCCATAACCCTCATGAGGCTATTATTCATTTAGGGGCTTAAGGTTATGTCCCCTTAGAAACAATAACCTATTTTGAAATTTTTATATATCAAAAATTTTTTGAAAATAGAATTAAATAGGATTTATTTTAATGAGTTTATGTAATAATTAAGGCATACTTTACACGAGTTTTTGACTTCAATGTGACATAGTTATGTGTGCAAATGGTAGTGACTTGAGGTTGAGAATAATTTGATTGTGAAATGATTATTTGATGAGATATAAGATGATAGACTATGATAAGTCATAATAATATGAATATGATGCTTAACAATGAGGTATGAGACTTTATACATTACAAATGTGGAACCTCAATACTATATATTGACACTCCCTTCAGGTGAGATGAACAATGTCTTGGAAAATTTAGGCCTTCCAGCCATAACCCTCTTGAGGCTATTATTAACTTAGGGGCTTAAGGTTATGTCTTTTTAGAAGCATCAACCCATTTTAAAATTTTTATATATCGAAATGTTTTTGAAAATAGAATTAAATATGATTTATTTTAATGAGTTTATACAATATTTGAGGCATACTTTGCATGAGTTCCTGACTTGAATGTGACATAGTTATGTGTGCAAATGGTAGTGACTTAAGGTTGAGAATAAATTGATTGTGAAATGATTATTTGATGAGATATGGGATGATGGACTATAATAAGTTATGAGAATCTGAATATGATGCTTGACAATGTGGTATGAGATTTTATACAATACAAATGTGGAACTTGAGTACTATACATTACAAATGAGTGAAGAAATATGTAATGTATAGGTGCTTAAGGATAGGCAATTAAGTTGTGTTATTAACTTAAAGGGTAATTGGGATAGATATCTTCTATTAATGAAATTCACTTACAATAGTAGCTATTAGGCTAGTATCAAGATGGCACCTTTATGAGGCACTTTATGTTAGAAAGTGCAAAACAACTTTGTATTAGATTGAGCTAAATGAGGACAAGGATATGGGACTGGACTAGATTAGGCAAACCAAGGCAGAAAGTGAAAGTTATCAATGACAAATTTAAAATTTCCTTTAATAGACAAAAGTCTTATGCATACTTAAAGAGGAAAGATATAAAGTATGGGGTGTGTGATAAAGTGTTCTTGAATGTTTCACCTTGGAAAAAAGTTCTACATTTTGGTAGAAAAGAGAATGCTTAGTCCTAGGTTTATTGATCCATATGAAATCATTGAGCATGTGGGACTGGTAGCTTATAGATTTGCTTTAACCCTTAAATTAGACAAAATCTATAATATGTTTCACGTATCATTACTGAGAAGATATCGATCGGATCCTTCACATGTAATTTTTGTTAAATCTATGGAGTTACAACTAGATTTGACTAATGAAGGGGAACCATTCAATATCTTGTCTACAAAAGTGAAAGAACTGAGGAATAAGAGGATTTTGTTAGTTAAAGTGTTGTGGAGGAATCACAATACTAAAGCCACATAGGAAATACGGGACAATATAAGGCATTAATGCCCTCATCTATTTGATTCAAGTAATTTTGTGGATGAAATTATTTAAGAGGGAAAGAATGTAATGCCCTAGTAATTTGTGTGAATAAAATAATAATTATATAGAGTGAAAAGAAAATAACTTTTTTTTAAAAAAAAAGATAACTATTAAAATATGGATTATAGACATATTGCTGGTATAAATGAATAAAAATAATAATAATAAAGATGATTAAAGGAGAAAATTGGCCATGGGAGCTTATGGCCATTGGATGGGATTTAAGTTGCTAATTTAGGCCATCTACTTAAGGAGTATAAATAGCCAAGTTTCTATGTATAGTTTACTACAAGTGACAAAATGTTCTTTCTTCTCTATTTTTTTCCTCCTTTTATAGAAGTTATAGAGAACTCCATTAGAATAATTGAGCAACTTAATTAAAACTAATATCAAAACAATTACATTGTGATTTTTTTTTACATTTTAATTATGTTAATTATGCATTTGTGTATTCTTTTGCTTCGAATGTGGTGGTTGAAAGGAAGGAGAAGAAAAAGCCAAGAGAAAGGTGACTAAGGGAAAGGCAGTGTTTAAAGCCTAAATCACTTCTAAAACCTTTTTAGATGTTTAAAATTAGTATATACATAATCAATTTTCAAATTTCCCTTGAAATTTATGAAATTCTACATAGTTATTTTTTTCTTTATTTTTATGGAAATTGGGGATGTGTTTTAGCATGATTTAAGTAAAAAACTTGGATTTTTGCTATTTTTTTGTGTTGAAAATCATGAAACTTTAATCAAGTCTAAGGGCCTAATGGCCATAATCCCCATAGGTGAGATGAACAATGTCTTGGAAATTTTAGGCCTCATGGCCATAACCCTAATGAGGCTACTATTCATTTAAGGGCTTAAGGTCATATCCCTTTAGAAACAGCAACTTATTTTTGAAATTTTTATATATCGAATGCTTTTGAAAATAGAATTAAATATGATTTATTTTAATGAGTTTATGTAACAATTGAGGCATTCTTTGCATGAGTTTTTAACTTGAATATGACATAGTTGTGTGTGCAAATGGTAGTGACTTGAGGTTAGGAATAATTTCATTGGGAAATGATTATTTGATGAGATATGGGATGATGCACTATGATAAATAATACTATGAATATGATGCTTGACAATGAGATATGAGACTTTATACATTACAAATGTGGAACCTGAGTACTATATGTTAACACAAGCTTAACTTATGTTATGAAATGACAATATGAATAATATTGAGAAAATAAATCCAAAATGGTTATATGAACATAACAAGTGACGCCTATGTATGCCTAAACTAGAGATAACATTGGAATAAGTTGCCATGGCAATAAGGATCTATTTAGCAATAATGAATCTCTCATTATATGATATAAAGGTTATAGATGTGTAAGTCTCATTGGGTACTGTACAACATGTGTGTGTTCACTTGAGCAAATGTGATATTGTAGATACAGAAACATAAGCCTTGTTATGGTACCTTACACTATATAAGCTCATTACCTATTACATAATATTAGGAGCATAAACATATAAAACCTTATCTATACCATATATATATGTGATTACCCATTATCTAGTCTATAATAATCATGGAATACAATAAGCCAAACTAAACTAAATCAATGAGTATGCTTATTAAATTTGACATGATTAAAATAAGAATAGCATGATGCATGTTTAACTCATATGTATGGCAAAGCAAGAAGATAAGTTAAGCTGGATGCATAGATTAGATATTAACTATAACAATGTGGATGGTATTGAATATGTGTATTTACAAGTTACTAATGAAAAAGATTACATGATGATTTGGTTATCCAAGCTTATCTATATACCACTATGAAAGTTTTGTTTAGCACATTGGTTTTCCATGCATAGGTTGAAGATCAAGCATCAATAGAGGAGGCATTATATAGGGGATCTACAACTAATTTAATGAATATCTTATCTACATAAGTTATTTCATTTAATCAATTTTAAAAATTGACTTATTCTTTAGTACATTTCAATTTTCATATATAAAAATTTGATGTTGAGTAGGTTTTCCATTGTAGACAATTTTGGTTTATGGCTTGGTTTTGAAAGCTAGAATTTTGGTTTATTTTGGATTATGAGTTTGAGATTTATTTAAATTGCATTTTATTAAATCTTTTTAGACATGAAATAAATTTTGAATATGAATGAGTGTGATTGTGATTGTGAACATAAATGACATATAAATGTTATACAATCAAGTGTGATGTGTGAGCATTTAGATAGACTAGTGCCTTAGGCATATAATATCAAACTCCTCTATTAGTTGTCTTCGAGCATTAGGAAGTGGGGCATCACAATTACTTTTGTGGATGATTTTTTTGGAATGACTTGGATTTATTTTATGAGAAATAGTTTTGAGGTGTTTTCTCATCTTTCCACTTTTTTGTGCTAAAATTAGAACCCAAATCAATGTTTTTAGGAATGTATTGAGGAGTCATGATGCTACAAAATACATGTTAGAATCATTTTAGACTCATATAAAGCAATATGGTATTCTCTATCAATCATAGTGTGTTGATACATCTTCAAAAATTGGAATGGCTAAAACAAAGAATAGGCATTTCCTTGAAAATGCCTATGCTTTTTTATTCTAAATGATAGTTCCAAAGTAATTTTAGGTTGATCATATCTCTACAACTTGCTTTCTAATTAACCGGATGCCATCTATAGTACTTAGTAGTGATAGCCTCTACCATCTTCTCTTTCTTAATAAGCCATCGTTTCAATTGGAGCCATGGGTACTTGGTAGCTCTTGTTATATTTGTGATGTATGGCTTTACATAACTAAATTGAATCTCAAAGCTTTAAAGTGCATTTTTTTGGATATATTTATTTTTAGAAGGTATATTAATGTTATTCTCCATATATTAATAGGTATTTTGTTTTAATTAATGCACTATTTAAAAAAACACCATTTTTCATATGATGCCCACTTCTATGGGTTAGGGGGGAAGATCAATGGGTCATCTATTACATCAAGTTCTAAAGAATCGATGGACAGTGATGTGTCTTTTAGTACCTCATCTTATGAGTAGTTAGATAGTGGTGCTTCTCTTAGTGTTTAGACTTTTATTCTAAACAAGCTAACAATTATTCAAGCTTATTCTATT